>JAODUE010013450.1:0-26457 GCA_027564755.1 Amblyopsis hoosieri | reverse complement strand
CCTGTCCAACTACTGACAAATGTACTAAATGTAAGTCGCTTTGGATAAAAGCGTCTGCCAAATGCCGTAAATGTAAAATGTAGTCTTGACAGCTGTTTTAAATTACTAAGTCTTGTTCTTAAAAAAAGTGTCTAGCTAGCTAAGGTGGTAGCGATGAAAAGGCTATAGAAAGAGTATGAGTAAAGGCTATATTGTTGGTCAATATGACAGTTCTACCTGTTGGTGTGTTGTTTTACCAGAATAAGAAGATGAACTCAAAAGTATATGTTGGATAATCACTATATATAGGCTACAGTAGCAAAAACATTAACACACACCTGCCAGAAATGCGTAATTCTTACTCTAAAGGTTACAGTTTTAACAAAACCTTATTTAGACACAGGGCCCTGTTAATTGAAATCTCCATAGACATTACTGTGTCCAAAATGAGAGGGAGGTGCACACACCATAGGTGATGAGTGACAAAGTAGGCCAAGGACTTGCATGGGAAAAAAACTCACTGTGGGGCCAGATCAGATCGGGTGTACAAAAAAAAGAAAGAAAAAAGAGAATGAAAGAAACATTTGAAAGTGCAGGTTAGCAAGAATCTCAGAAACTATAACCATACAAATTCAGTTCTCCAAAATGTTTGATTAATGTTCACATTAAGACCTAAACATTAACAGCCAGTTTCGCTGACATTAAGACTATAATTAGAGACTATCAAAGAAAATTAAACAAGATCAGCATTGAAAAAAGTTCTTAGTCTATAGGCATAATCCATGTCTGAGAAATCCTGAGAAGTCCTAGAAAAAGTAGGCCAACCTTATAACAATTCATCCTTCATTAATGCCTCTGTGCCATAGACATACTATACAATTATCCTCTTACAGCATTACACTAAACATTGAATAATAAAACTGCTTAGTTAAAAATGGTTTGCCAAAGCTGCACACATTTTGCTCAGTTCAGATGGCTAAAATAGTTATATACAATGCTCATATACTGCCACACTGTGGTAATATTAAGCATTGCATGCAAGGACAAGGTTCATTCAGTTCAAATTGTTCAAAATCAATCCAGAGCAAACTGAAAAAGATCAGCCCATCTTTATTTACAATTCAAAACTATACACATCAAAGCCTTCCTCAGTTTGTCAGGAGACTAACATACATGTGTTGATAATAAAGGTATACGAAAAGAGTTTCAGGTGGTAAAATTATACAATTTGAAAACCAACAGTGGAAATGTAAAACTCAGCCAATCGGATTTCAAAATGAGCAAATGCATTTAATATATTACAACTGTAAGTTGCTATAATAGCATAGGTTTTAACTTTCACACGGCAAGTAATGTAATTATTTAGAACAACCTAATGAGATAACATAGACCAACACAAAATCATGTAAACTTCTGGTACAAGAAGTAGGACACTTAACAGGAACCCCCATACACACTACAAAAACACACAAAAACACTAAATAATTCAAAAATGTATTTTCAGGGACTTTATCCTGGTGACATAACAGCAAGTGTTGTGAAAGTGTGTGTACAGTACAAAATAAAAATAAAGCATTACATTTGGTGGCTAAGGGCTTTATGACAATACTTAACACTTTAGGTCATTCTGGGAAAAATATGATTAATATGGGGGGTGCGGAGAAGGCATTACATGATCATATAAATGTGTCCAAAAACAAATAAAGGGAAATATAAATTGGGTATTGCAACAGGCAACAGGTTTTGTGATAAGGTGTCAACAGTTGCATCAAGTGTTTGTATACATGCTTTGACAATACTCCAGAATGAAGTTAAAGCACACATGCAAAGTTTAGTTAGTCTCTTCATTAACTAAGTGATGAACCCTGACAATGTCCTAAAGCAATTCAAGGGGTGGTTATATTAATAGGTTCTCTTGTTTCCCCCATTACAGGAAATCCATCTGCATCTATGTATCCATGATATTTTACCCAGATAATCTATCTCTCACACACACACACACAATATTAAAATTCCCAAGAGCTTCCCATAATATTACACACTATACAACATCTTGTTTCATCACCCTGACTATTACGCTATATGCTGTGTGTACACATTTGCAAATGCATGGCTTTAATGCAAATATTAACTTCCAAGTTTTGTTCACTGAATCTGATATCTATTCAAGTATGTCACGTGAATGAATGAATGAAAGAAAAGGCTCTTCTGTTAAAAGTTAGAAAAGAAAAGCTAAGTCAACAAGGAAACCTGACAATAGTAGGTCATGTAACAAGATAGTCAAAATTGCAGACTAGTCACAGAGGTAGCTAGTGGATAGCATTGAACATTTTAAACAATTCTGTTAAACAACCGTACAAAGGTTTTCATATAATCAATATTGCCCTGTTGTACTCCCCCTATTCAGACTGCATTTAACAGTAATCTACTGACAGGTATACACTAACAGTAGGCATTCAGCCTATTTACAATACAGCTACCAGGAGATTGCATTTAGATTATTGTGTCACATGCCTAGCATACAGCTGTTGGTGTGGCTCAGTCAGGCTAAGTCGGTACTCCGTGGTCTAACAGTCCACAGGCAAAGGCCTAATAAGTAGAAAGACAGATAAAAGAAAACACCATGAGGAGCCACTTCAGGAACACGTGACACACCCTAAAGAAATCCTCCAAAGCGACAAAACAATAAAACACAATAATGCAATACAGTATGCAAAGGAGTGCAGCCTAGACTCACACAAATAACAGTCTTACAGGACTTACAGGGAGCAGCAGGATCAGAGAGCGAGACGGGGCGCCAGTAGAGGGAGCTACTTCCGCTTCACACCGGCGCCGTCTTCCTCCCGCAGGGTGAACTTTTTCTTAAGAGCCTCTGAAATCAGCATGGCTGAGTCCCCCTCTCTGAGGGACGTGCAGCCTCTGTTATACCTGTGAACACACGGGACAGACAACACAAAAGGGGTTACATTCACTCAGGGACACTTAAAGGCAGGGTTAGACAGTCAGAATGCTTGCTAACTTCGAGCTCAAATCAAAACAACCTAACCTCAGCAGCTCCGTCCAACACATTGAAAACACATTGAGAAGCCTAGGGGATTGTTGTGTGCGGTGTACGCCACTTTGCTTATATTCCTATTTCAGGAGCTAGTGCTGTGTAGAAGTACCAGATTACTTTAAGATCGCATGCGAGGAGATATTTGGTGAATTTGACAAAAAGTGTATTAACTTACAATTATCTTACAATAGCCGACTATACCTTAATCGTAGGTGGTTTGTGCTTTTAAACAAAGGAATACGTTTTTTCTTTTGTCGTTTCTCTCATGGCAACAAGTTCGCTGATTTCTGTAACCGAGTTACGGGCATTTCACAGAGAGCGTTAGCTTGTTGCTACATAGCAACGGCAGGGCTTTTACTTGACACCTCAGTGGCATTAGACAGACAAATATGTGTACTGTACAGCCATTATATTGTATATAATAACAATAAGTAAATATTTTTTTTAAATGCAATTAGACAGCTACCGGAAAACCCATTCACGTCCCCCAAATATGGACTGTGGAAGTCCATATTTGGGCGTTCCGGCATCACACCCACCGGTCCTTGCTCATCTTCATGCGGTTCATGTCCTTCAGGATGTCCATGACGTCGGCAAAGCTGGTGGATTTGGACAGCGACACTGTGTCTTCCTCGGCCTCCCGGAACTCCATGCTGGGCCTGTCCAGGTCAAAGGTCGCTGAGGCCGTCATGGATACGGACGGAAGCGGGTCGGGCAGCAGCTCTGACACCACCGAGACGTCTTCCTCCTCCTCCTCCTCCTCCTCAACCTCCTCCGTGACGTCGCTGATGACGAAGGAGGCGGCGGCGGTGGCTGCGGGTGGCTGTAAAGGGACCGCCTCGAACGGCGCCATGGAGAAGCTCATGCTGGTGTCGTCAGGCGACAGCAGGTCAGGAGTGATGGGGTTGGAGTCTGAGAGCCACAGCACACACTGTCAGGTGTAGCCAGAGGTATACTGTGTGTGTGTGTGTGCATAAATTCACATACTATTTACTAGTATTTATGGATATAGTATTGACTGGTACATTGATATGCAATGCGTGTTGTGCAATGTATGAGTTACATTTACAAGTAAGCCCTGACATGCTGATGTCATTATTTTCAAACATTTAAAATACATCATATGAACTATGTAATGGTACTGATAATACATCTTGTTGACTTGATCTTGTAGACACTTCTAACTTCTTAATTAGCAGTTGACTATCAATGTTCCATGTCATGTGGATGCAAATGCAAATGCTTTCATTTCAAATATTTGCAATAACAACGCCTCTCTACTGTAGGACATCCTGCTCTACAGATAAAGAATTTGCAACCTGAACTTCTGCGCCAGATAACGCACCGGAATCGCTGGCGACGATCTTTGCAATCTGCGCGCGCAGTCTACTGAGCTCATCCTGCAGGGCGGTGGTTCGGTTCATGGCAGTCACGCCGGGCTTCCTCAGCCCCTCCACCTTCTTGCAATCGCGCCGAAAGTTTGGCACGGAGGAGTTCCTGTGCAGGACCAGCAGGGGCGTTGGCCTCCACTCGTGTCTCAGAGGACGCGAGTCGCTCCTGAGCCAAAACACACACACAGTCTGTCATGGCGTACTCCTCCTGGTCTTGTGGAAGTGAGGATCAGTTTTGATCCATGGCTGTCTGTTTGTTAAATAGGGCCTTTAAACTAGTCATGGGTTTATTAAGCCACCTCAAACCTGATGTCTGTACACTTCTGTGGGCACACCAATGTATTCTTAAGGACACACAAGTGCATATTCACTGTGTATGTGCGACAGGCTGAAGCCCACACCAGATGGCAATGGATGTCCTGATAAGATCACCAAATACTATAAGAATACACTTACATACGTTTCTCAAAATAAATATTTCCAGCAAATTAGACCAATATGGTGCTTGTGAAACAGTTTGTGCATATAGACAAAATAGTTATACAGATGGCTCTTTCCTTTTGCATACAAAAATAGCCAACATAACCGCAAGGTGATGAGACACGTTCGCAAGAGGAGAAATTAAAGTGTAACTGCACCCCCAGCTAGGAGACTGACTTCACCCATTACAACTGTGAAAAATGCATTAAGGAGCTGAGTGAGAGAAGGGGCTGAGGGGAAGACCCCCATTAACATTACCGTTAACATTTGAATTTGATGACATATGAGCGTACTAAGTGTACCTTTGAAAACCGGCCAGGTCTTTAGGTGATTTTTAGCAGATATGACGTGTGGTTCTGTTTTTAGCGCATAAAAAGATGACTTTTATAAAAATGAGAATATTGTCAATATCAACACCAGCATTGATGTGTCTCATCACAGATCAATCCTACTAATTCATTTACAGCTAATAAGAAAAATTAAATAAAAATAAAAAACAATTTAGGGTGCAGTTACACTTTGCATATACTTTAAAACATCTCAGGAGCTCGTCCGTGTCTGCAGAAGTATACTTGGGCCTTAAAAGTGTTGTCAGTGGTGCTGGAATTGGAAAATTCTTGATATTTTAACTCAATAAAACCCTTCCCCACCCACCCCAACTAAAAACACATAGTAAAGACTGGGGTAGTATTGTGTTGTCTGCACCACTTTCTTTGTGCTCACATTCACAGAGCCAGGGTGGTGTAGAAACACCAGATTATTTTTCAGCATGCACAGAGAATAGGCAGCTAGCAGGCCAGGAGGAGATATTTGTTGAATTGTGTTAATAACTGTGTTACTGCTGGCTGTGGAACAAATTGTCCCTTGGTAAAAATAAAGATGACCTTGACCATGAATCTGACAAAAATGGTATTAGCTTGCAATCGCTGACTGAACTTTAAAGGGTATACATACCGCACTCTGGCATACGTCTCTTCTTCATCTGCAGCTATCCAAGCAATATCTGCCAAAGTGGGAACTATGGGGCCGTCTGTAGGCCGCAAAGGAGGCAGCCCTGGCAGTTCCTATATATAGTGTAAGGTGTATAGAAGATATAGATCGATGCTTACAGTATAATCATACAGCCCTGGGTTTGATGATCACGTATTGTTGTCAGGGTAGGCACAAATGAGATAATATATATATAAAATAAAGTTAGGGCATGCACATGCTACTTACTTGAAAACATGCTCGTTGTGGGGGTTTAAGGGGAAGAGTTGAGCCTATTCTTCTCACAACACTACGAGTTGATCCATGAGGTTTGTTCTGCCAGATGGGGATAACTTCCTGAAAAATATGAGAAGTAGTTTTTGTTAACATTTGTAGTATTTTGCATTTTTTTTAAAGTGCCATACACCCAAGACATTACCGCAACATTTTGCGTTAAGGAAGATGCCACAGAATATATACCGTTTCTGTTTCCATGGCGAAGAACCTGTCTGTGATGTTTCTAAGCCTGTCAGGTTGAGTAGAGGCTGAAGATAGCACGACTCAATGAACAAAGCCCATGTCAGTCCAAATGTTAAATCTTAAAACATCTGTAGACAGCCTTGCACAGGGAGGAAAACGGCACGCATTAATTTCACATTTGCTATCATGAAAGGTAATGTCACTACAATGACAGCAAAACATTGCATCTACTCCATATAATTTGCGCAACAATAACGATGGCAGCTGGCTAATTTAATTTAGTGAAATAAAATGGGTGAAAACGTATTGAATCTTAGTGGTTTGTTGGTCGCTGTGTTCTTTAGTGAATAAATATAACTTAACTGACACCGGAGTCACTGTTACGGTACTTTTAACACAGCTAGCAGCATTTAGCATTCCCATTACGGGCCTATCTTGACCCTTAGCTTCACGGTATATTTCTATGTTTCAATATATCCCGCTGATGGTCATAATATGTAGTGGTAATTCGACGTCCACAACTTACGGTGGTGCAAGGCGTTGTCAGAGAAAGCATAAAAATGCGATTCGCTTTGGGGAAAACACGTTCTCGGCTTCGTCTTTCAAAATCAGCTATGTTGTTGTATGCGGTTGTATGTTATCGTTTACTAGGCCGGAAGATAGAGTTTTACGTTCCGCCGTCTGATTGGCTAGAAACTAACAAATGGCATATGTCCGACCAATTAGGTTTGTGCATGAAATATTATGTCAGTCACAGACGGCACAGAATCAATAGACACATGTCCTGCACCATTCTAAATACACTTTAATACGCAGTTTATAAAGAGGTGACATTTTCATTTACAATTGATATTATACAAGCCTGCATTTATAAGACTACATCTGTATCATCTATCATCTATCTCTGATCTGAGCACCCGCCCTTTAAGAAATGGGCGGTGCATCGACATGGAACTTGTTAACGTTGTCTGCAGTGATACCATATCATAACGCTGCAATATGAAACATTCATATGTTCGCCACCCGGTTTCATCCCGTAGTATTCCTTGAGACAGGTCAGTTGTTGACGTGTTTTGAAATTGTTTATGTCTGTGTTTTCACAAAATGTGTGTGTGTGTTCAAATTCTTAGTCATAGCTGTAACTGCTTATTTGCAGCCCTATATGAAGACTGTCACAATCTTTGCCATTCTCAAATCTAACCAAACATGCTAACTTCCCCTACAATGGCATTTTGCTAATATGACATATCTACATCATTGAACAATAGGCCTACAGCATATTGAAATGTTATATGTAGGAAAGAACATTACATTAGCTCTAGGCCAATCGTTGTATACGTTTTGGTAGCAATATTGCTTTGATGGGACAGGTCTGGGAATAAAAAAATGTATCCGTTGTACTTGATTCTCACAGACTGTGGCTAAAGATTGGACACGTTATATTTGGTGAATCTGGAGAATCTGTATGCTATAATTATCCTAGTTATCCTGCCAATGACTACGACAGAGTTTCAATTTGTCCTTGTTTGCAGTAGGTTCATTATGGCATGTCTTTCCATGTAGACATTTAAATGGTCTTAAATAAAACCATGGCGTGCCAAAATTTGACAGTAGCCTAATTGGATGGGTTGCCTGGCTTCATTTGTTTGCTGTTGCCTATAGGCTATAGTGTGTTGTGTGTGTGTGGTTCCATGTCTCTGTGGTTCAGCATGTTTTAGAGCGGTTACAGACTACTGTGTGCCGTGCCAACTCATGTAGGGAGAGGCCTGTCCACTGTTTTACACCTTCCTTATACTCTCTCTCTCTCTCTCTCTCTCTCTCTCTCTCTCTCTTGTTCATAGGTGCTGTAACTAGAGGGGTGGGGGACAAGAGGAAGAGAAAGAATGACATCTGAGCCCCCAACCACCATATTTCCCCTCCATCTCTGTCACTAATTACTAGTGCCATTGCAGAAGAAAGTCTGAAAGGCTCTGTTTGAGGAGGCCCCAAGACCCCCCCTCACCCCTCAGGACCATGGAGCACAAGCTGCAAGAGGACAATAATAGGCCTAGCTACTTCGGCAATGTCAAGAACAGGTCAGGCTTACAGTTAGATGGTATTGGGAAAATCATTATACGTGGCTGACATGTTTGCCATAAAACTGCTTTTCTCAGTTTTTGCTACAGAGCCCCCTCGAACCTCAGCTCACTGTTATACTACATGCATTTAATTATTTTAGAATGTACGCCCTTTACTAGCATTGTACTAGCACGGTATTAAATCTACCGGTTATTTGAATATATATTGTTCCTGAACAATAATAGACAAAACAAAAGCAAAAATGTCATATGCTGGCTATGAGCCTGTATCATTTGCACTTTATATGAATGTCACTACAAGCTCTATCAAATGTGTTGGTTAGCCTTAGTGCTTTTCTGCCTATTCTATTTATAACCCTGTGGACATCTTACTCACTATTCCACTGTGCCAACTGCTGAAATTTAAATATCGTTTCAAAGAATTAGCAGGAAACATTTAAATTGGAATCCTGCATTTGGCATTTTCCCCCAGACTAAGTAGCATGTAAATAATGCATTAAGTGTGTGTCTGTGTTTACATGTATACAGTCTCCTGAGTATACAGTGACAACACCTCTCTCTTTAGGCTTGGTTCCAAGTTCCCCGCTGGTGTCTCTCATCTGCCAGAGGTGCCAATGGCTGCCAAGCAGCCCACAGACTGTAGCGGGCATCGCCGCCATCCTGCGACGGGACGCCCCCTAGACCACGTTCCTCACATTAGGAACCCCAAGCTGCGGCAGTACTACCTGCAAGGTGCTCGGTCAATAGGAATTAGCAATTACTATGGCAACGTTGACCTTTAAAGGTACACTTACTGTGATCTGTGTCTGGAATCACCCTTGTGGTTGAAACCAAGGTTATTATAGTTATATATTATAGAATTTTTCATTACTTTTTATTTTTATTTGGTTTTGACTTTTTGTTTTCAAATTCAGTTTAGTTTGAATTAGTTTTTGAAGCGGGTTTGCTAGTTTAGTTTAGTTTTTGAAAATGCTTAATTTTAGTTTAGTTTTAGTTTTTTGTAATATAGGCTATTTGTCACTGTCAGAAAAATGTTTGTGGAATAAAACATCATACAATTTTAGACAGACAAAAACTAAGGACATTTACTCTATAATTGTATTTAGTTTTAGGTAGTTTTGCAACCAGGCAATACAGTTTGAGTTAGTTGTCTTTTTTTATTTTTTTTATTTCAGTTAACGACAATGTTTTTTTCCACCTAGTTTTCGTTATTATGTTTGTTTTAGTTTCCGATTATAACTTTGCGGTTGAAACCGGTATTACGTTTTGCTTTGGTTTGATGCCACAATGTCACACGAGTGCTGAGTGTCTGACGCTGCTCTCAACCCCTCCCCCTGCAGAGCTCATCGGCTGCCTCCCAACCCTGTGCATTGTTGTGTTATAAGCATAAACGGTGAGCTGGGATGGAGATTAAAGGTTCTGGGGGCCGCTGTTGCATGAACACGATCAATGAGTGTACCTTTAATGGCCTTTGTCTGCCTTGTAGATAACTATGACGAACGATTATGAAACACAATGATAGGTATCCTGTCCTGTTATTAAGCATCAAAAAAAGGTATAGTAAGTCATTCTGGAGAATGCTTGGTGTCTCCCTTCAATGTCATAGGGACACATTGGAAATGCATTGCGAAGGCTAGGATATTATTGTTTGGTGCCATTGGCGCCACTTTGTTTGTGTTCTACTGTATTTACAGAGCCGGGGCTGTGTAAATACACCAGATACTTGTTTTCAGCATGCACAGAGCACAGGCAGCCAACAAGCAAGGAGACATTTATGAATTTCACAAAAAATGTATCATCTTGCACTCACTTACTATACTTTTAAGCGTATCATATACAGTACATATCAATGTAGAATGTCAAAATTACATCTCATGGTATTGAATTATCTACTGCTATCAGGTTACTGGTATTGGAAGGAAAATATGCTACCGAGCAGCTTGTGTAAAATATGGCTTCCTGCTTCACAGGGGACTCACTGGAAGTGAACATCACCACAGAAGAAGAGCTAAAATCTGGACAGCCTGTTGACAGAGGAAGCAGTGAGGTTAGACAGCGTGGCTCGACAGTAGAGTTAAGGCCTGTAATATATGTGGACTGTATTGAGAGCATAAGCTATTTGTGTACAGAGGCACTTTCATCACCAAGGTCTTATTAGATCTGACATACAGTGCAAACATGATGTGACTATATAGGTGACACTCCAACTCACAATAATGAGTAGACACTAACAGGACTGTGCTACACCCTATTCCCTATTCACGTTTTCTAATTTATGGTGTTCATACATTGATAACCACAGTTCAAGGTTCAGGGAAGAGCTGTGTGTATAGGAAACTAGTACGCCCAGGGTTGTCCTGACACCATGGGCATGGAGGGACTATTTCAGAGGCTCTACAACAAATACTACAAGAGGAATATTTTTTCTAAGGTACTGTATTTATGTGGGATAAACTGTATGCTGCCGTTGAAGCATACTAGTGTGGACAATTAAACTAGTCATAAATGTTTCTGTTCACCTGTTAATAGCTTGTGTGTTATCATTGGCTTGGAATGTGCCTGGGATTTTTGCCGGTCTGGTTTTAAAACCAATTTAATATTTAGATTTTCTTTTTAAATTTCATATGGAAGATGCTTAAAATACATTAGTTCAAAGTTCTTAAATGTTTACATTTATTTGGGAATTATCTCTTTTCTCTAAGTATTTTTCCAAGGGTTTGGACTGATTTTCCATAAATATCCCACATGCTAGGTACAAGAATTCTATACATGTTTGATTACATGATTTAAAAAAAACATTGATTGCCAGTTTGCATAATATCTATACTGTATATCATATTGATCTAAAGTTACATTAATCCAAGATGTTTCAGTGTGTTCCTAGACTTTAAATACATGCGCACACGCTCGCACACACACACCATGCAAATAAACATCACAACACAAGTTTTCCTGCAGCCTTGTAATCTGTCACAAGATCCCGAGCACATGTAGGTCAGTCAATAGATGAATTGATCCTAGCAGCCTTAAATGAAATAATTCATCTTGTGAAAGAACAAAGGTTATGTATGACAAGTTATATAGGAGGCACATTGATAAATCTTTTGAAACTATTCTTTACAACGTGTGTAATAACTTTAGAATACTTGGTTAATTTGAAAGTTCAACAATACATTGCCCCTTACAGCACATAATATGTTTAAATGTTGATTTGTTTTCCTCTAAGGGTGTTCCTGAAGATACAGTGTTCAGCATCACCTCTCGAGTCCATGTCAACAGTGCAGTTTCAGCAGGTAAAACTAAAGTAAGTCAATATTGCTTTATATGTTCCGTGTCTTTCAGAAGTTACAGGCTGTATTAGGTAACTAGTGACAGTACAGTACTAATCAAATGCATAGAATAACTGAAAAATATGTATGTTGAATTGCATTCCGACTGCTTAGACACTAATTGTTGCCAGATGACACAGAAATGACAGTTGCTTTCACTGTAGTCTCATGGCCTTCTAAAATTGATTTGCAATGCAAAACATGTCCTTTGCCACACTCCCTCCCTCCCTTCTGCTTGAGCTAAAGAATAACTTGTGGAAGCTATAATCCAGTAGAAAGAGGAACTAGCTACTCTGGCTAGGAGATAATCTTTTTGGTGTATGACGTGTTTATGCCTAAGAGTTGCATTCTTGTTATGGCTTTCAATTTAAAGGAAGCCTGTGCTCCAAAGGGGAGAAAGACTGAAGCTTCTTCTCTATCAGAACTGAACTTGGACAGTGATCCTAAACTGTGGCTGTCCCCAGAGTCAGAAAATGCTCAAACCTCTGTGACTACACGCTCTGCTAGCCCGTACTCCATTTCACCAGAAGCAGAATATGACAAACTATTGGTAAGTTCAACTAAATGAGATTATACACAGTGTTAGTAAGTAATAATAATAATAATAATAATAATAATAATGAAGTAAAGAAGGTACGGTAGATAAAGTAGTACAGGTGCCTAGTTGAATGCGGTGGTATACATTTAGTGCTGTATTTAAATATTTATTTTTACTTTAACTGTTACTCCGCTACATCAAATGGAAATTTGAACTCATTGTGTTTGAGTTAGCATTTGATTTGAGTAGTGAGACAAAATGGAGTGACATTGTGTTGAACTGAGAATCAGTGCAGGTCTGTAAATATGAACATTAAGCTTACTGGCCTGGTTGACTGCTTTTTAAAGTCAGATAATCAGTACTTCTGTATTGCTACAGTATACACTGCACTGTATTGTTGCTAAGTCAGAACACAGGCGTGCTTCATGCTATTAGATTAGAAGTGTACACTGACGGACTTAAAAGCTATGTTTCTTCTTTGAATTGTTTACAAGTTGCTTATATTACATTTATTTTAAATGTATTAATTGTTCTTGTTTATTTGTTTAAAACACAGAAAAGTGTTGGACAAAGCATGAACATTTTTCAACTGTCTTGATTCAACATTATGAGTCTCCGCCATTTTGTTGTCATTAAATTTACAAGATGCTTATATTGCATTTAGTTGAAATATAGTCAATGCAAGAAATTGCCTTTTTTTTTACTTGTTTAAAACACAAAAAAGTGTTGGAAAAAGCATGAAAATGTTTCATGTTTCAGCTGTCTTGTTGCAACATTATGGGTCTCCGCCATTTTGTTGTCATTCTGACAGGACGTGGAGACGGTACCGTTGCCTGATGGACAACTGTGCCTACTGACCCTCCCCCCGGAGTGTTCCCGGGGGGAGGGGGCAGAACCGTTGCCATACCTCAAACTCCTATGTCGCTACATCACCGACTGCAAGGTGGGTGTGGAGAATATCCCTGGGTCCCACCTGGAATAGCAGCACCAGTGTCTTCCAATAGACATATGCAGTACATGGACCATGCTAGAATGAACAGACGGGTCACGAACAGGAGACGCTAAAGAATGACTAATACAAATATTACGTTACAGTACTGTGGAGATGCCATGCACTGCTGTAGTTGCAGGAGGAATTGAAATTGTTTAAAATCTAGTTTTATAAATTATCCTAATGTACGTGGGTTAATGTTTTTATTTTATGATTTGTACTCTCTCTCTCTCTCTCTCTCTCTCTCTCTCTCTCTCTCTCTCTCTCTGGCTGTCACTCACAGGGTGTGGTGTCCTGTATCTTTCTGGTGACCTCTAAATAGATTTTGTTTGACCCCTGCAAGACGCACCCTCTGGTGATGGAGCATGGCTGGGAGGAGTACCTCCTGTCGTGCTCTGTCGACTGTGTGGCGTCCGTCTCCTTCTTCTCCGACATCAGCCATGTTTACATCGACTCCGCCCAGCACAGGTATGTATGCAGCGCTGATGTATTGTTATATAGCCGGTCCACACACACACACACACACACACACAGAAACATTTGAAGTATCCGTAAGATTTCAACATGTTCATGTTCCAGGTGGAAGGGCAAAAAGAGCATCCAGAAGTCTAAACGTGTCCACAAGGGGGAGCCATTGTCCCAGCCACCACCACTGGAGTCGGTGACGACATCCGAGGCGGGATCCGGCCTGGCTCTGAGCCGGAGTGGGGGGGCTGGCCAGGCCGAGGGGCGACTGGCTGGCAGCCCGCTGGAGGAGCTGCAGGGGCAGTCTGCGGGCGCCCTGCCTGCGTCCGTTCTGAGCAGTGCTGCCACCCTCTGCGGCGCAGGGCAAGGTGCAGGGACGCGGGGACAAGCGGAGCCTTTGCACTCGGAAGAGACGGGAATAGACTTGAGCGTGAAGAGCCAGGCTGCGGGTGTGTTTGCTGAAGTACCGTGTAGTGCCATTACACAGTGTCAGGTCACATGACAGGCTATTTGTAGACCCTGTAAAGAAGCCTACCCATCAGAGTAGCATACATTATCAAGGCAATTATACTAGGACAAATGGAGAAGCATAATATAATACACACAACAAAATTAACTAAAGGATATAAGTATATTTCACATTGCAAAAATTTACAGAAGAATATAGAGCAATGCATAAATCAAAGACAATTACAGAAAAGGGAGAGAGGACCAGAATGATGCTTTCTTACACCCAAGCCCTTACACTAACTGCTAACTGCCTTTTGACTGTCGCTATGGTACTCTTACTTGTGTCTGCGTGTGTTGGTAGCTTGTAGGCTATCGTCAGGTAGTCCTGGGGGCCTGATGTTTGTCCGCATGCGAGTCCAGCAGTCAGCAGGGAAGAAAAAAGGTCTCGGAGGACTAATGCTAGGAACTGCCAAAGCCATGACCAGAAGAGAAGTTTGGTTAGCCCTCTCACAGGAGAGGTATGGCAACACCAATACACACTAGTCTTGATAGAGTGCGGGTTTAGAAAGAGAATACGCATATTTGTTGTTAGAATGCTTTTTTAAACATTGAGTTGCTTTCCAGATAAGATGATACCCAAAACAGGCTACTTCAGGTTAACATTTAAATTCTGTATCTCTGTTTACAACAAAACACCAACGTGGCTCACCTTAGCGTAATTTGTTTGATCACAGTCATGGCTGCTTTCTCACATTGTTTTTGATTTCAATAATGTCTGTCTGGGGACATTTTACAAATAGCACCGTCACACCCATAAAACGCCCTCAAAAACAGTTGCAGCTAATCCCATTTTTTAGTTATTTTCTATCTTAAAGCAGTAGATAATGGTTATATATCCCCTTCTAAATGGCTGCTTTCTCTCCACCATGTAGCTCGGATGAACTCTATGCGTACCTGAGCCAGTGGCGGCCAGACCTGTGCATCCTTGAGGGGGAAGGAGAGGGTGATGGTGACGAAGGGGATTTTGTATTAATTGACGACAGTAAAGAAGAGGTTGAAGACGACATCGGCCAGAGATGTCGTCGCCCTGGAGAAGATTGGGAGGTTAGTGTGTCCTTTTTCATTTTTAATTTTAATGTTTGTTACATTTAACGTACAGCACTTGGTTTGAATATTGTTTTTTTAGCTTGTGTCGATGGAGGACAGTGTCGACAAGCAGTCAGTCGTCCTCGACAGAGACCCAGAATATTTAACAGATGTTGTAAAGGAGAGCTGCATTTTAGAAGCGTCACATGTTATAGAGGTAAGGTAGACCACTGAGTTTACATGCATATGATTACAATGTAATAACTTAAACACACAAACTCTTAATAACACCTGGACACAGTGCATAAGCATATATTGTCTGTATACAAACATAAGCAGAACATTTTAATATGCCAAACCGTAACACAGCTTTCCTGCGTTGACTTCCTCTCGTTTATCTCAACTGCTGCATCACTACATATCTATGCTCTTATTTGACTGTTGTTGGGCGGGGGGGGGGTTTGCCCCTACTAGCTGTATGCTGAGTTGCCCCCCAGAACAATAGGTCATACCTGGCAGCTATCCTACAGCACATCTCGCCACGGATCCAGCCTGAAGTCTCTGTACCGCAAACTCAGCAACACAGACTCCCCCACGCTCATTGTTATCAAGGATGCCCTCGATCAGGTACCGTAAGACACAGAAATCGTTCTAATTTCAATAAATTATAAAGGTTTGTTAAACCTTCTGTGGTTAATTTGCTAGAGACAGCTTGTAAACCTCACAGCTAATAACAATTAGGTCATTTAGCAGACATTTTTATCTAAAGCTACTTACAATGAGTACAATTATTACATGGAGCAGGTATGAGGTTAGGCATCTTGCTCAAGGATGCTTACAGGTAGGTCAACTCTGGTGTTCGAACACACAACCTTGCTTCCTGCTGGGCGTCCAAACACCCAGACCACTATACCACCCTGCCCTAACCGTCCATATCCTGCCATTGGATAACTGTCCATATCCTGCCATTGTAAGTTGTCAGTTTCAATGACCACGATTCAATTATGCAGTAGCTCCCAGATTGCAGGTGGCGATAAGAAACATTTTATTAATGAATCAGAATTTTCTGTTGTCCCAATCCCAAATAAAACTATACATGTACTATACAATACAGTGGTGGGACATGAACACAGTAATTATTCCCCCCATTGGAATGGGAGATATCTGAGGTTTCATCAGAAGGTTCTCGGCAGTTGTATGGGTTATGATGTTATCTATGGTCTTATCTTTGTGGTCTACATGATAGATGTTTGGAAGCTTCCTGTCCCACCCACTACGGCCTAGTGAGACTTTCTACGGCACCGGAGAGACATTCCTCTTCATGCTTCACCCTCGCTTTAAGGTCAGCTCAGTGACAGCCAGGCCTGGTCGGTTAAACCAAACGAAACAATCACACAACCGTACAATGCTGTTGCAGACACCAAAGTGCAAAGTTTTGGGTTAAATTTAGGGATGGCACCGATGCGATACTAAGATTGGAAATCGGTCCGATACTGACTTAAATAGCTGGATTGGTATCGGTGACAATTGGACAGTTGTAACCGATCCATGGGGCTAATCCAAATAAATGAATGTACACGCGTAGGTCTACTGTCAAACATAAGCCATGTCTAATCTACCCAGACCACACTGTCAGCAGCAGGTTTATAAAATGCATCTAAGTCCTAGAATAGAGATGGGCTGTCATTTACTTTGCAACTTAACTTAAAACTTAATTTATCACTGGAATCGTATCGGTACTCGGTATCTGTACGGTATCGGCATGGATCGGTACTCGGCCGTGCTGGTATCTGTATTGGTATCAGGACTGAAAAAACTGGATTGTGCCATCCCTAGTTAACTTAATTTTCTTTACATTTACTGCTTAAAAGTGAGATATTGAAGTTTCACTGATTATGTCCACAGTGCTTCAGATGGACTGGAGAGAACACTTTCTTCATTAAGGGAGACTTGGATTCCTTTGCCATAGGTGGAGGGAGGTAATACACAGCGAAATGGAAAATAAGGGATATCTTGTTTTTCATAGTTGTCTGATTATATATCTGTCTATTCCTCTCAGTGGTCACTTTGGTTTATGGTTGGACGAGACGCTCTGTCTGGGTCGGAGCAGCCCATGCTACACTTTCAACAACTGCTGTCTGTCAGAAACCGACGACTTCCGTATCATGGAGTTGGAGGTGTGGACTTTTACCTAAGAAGGCTGGTCGATAGGTCACATCATCGGCCTCAGCGAGGACAGTAATGAGATTGACTTACATGTCACCTACAAATCATTGGATTTACTGTGTAACCCGGTCTTGTGTATTTAAGCAGATGGTACTCCACTGAACAAATATGAAACTTGGACAACTTGGTGCCACTGAGTGGGTTGTAGTAAATGGCATATTTAATAATTAGCTCATTCCTGTGGTTTTGCAAACCAAAATATGCTGACTTGCGCAAGTTCAACGATCCAAAACCAAACCTTGATTTTTGAATGGGAAAGCAGTAGTTTCACCAGTTTGCACTGAAATACTGCTTATAAAAAGCATTGTAACCTTTTGTAGATTACACCTTTTAGTATGAATATTTATTACTTAGTAGTGTCTATTACCCCTCCTTATAAAAGTGTGATTAATCTAGACCAGAGCCATGTAAAGAAAGAGTCGCGTCATCTCCGTTTACTCCAATGGAACGTTTTTTTCACAGCAATGGCGGATCGTGGTGCCTCAAATAGTTCCCGGAAGTTCTTAAAGAAGAAATCTAAAAGTACCCTATAAATTATATTGTAAATGTAAATCGGTGCATTTATTAACTAATAATTACCAAAAATTGAAGTTATATATCTGTATATATCAATTCAAATTTCTCATTAAGCATTTCCTGGAACATTTGTGCGATCGGTTTTACCTCTCGATGAACCATGTGACGAGAACTTCAGTTGGCGTAACTCTTTCTTTCCATGGCTCTGGTCAATATTGATACGGAAGCCTTGTGATCAATTGCACATTATCCTAACGTTAGTTGTTTATAAGACAATATGCATGTGCAAGGCCACTATTTTACAAGCACAACGGAAAGTGAAATTAGCAAAAAAGAAACCCTCAAATTATTACCGTAGAGGAGAAATGCAATAGGTCTGTACTGAACAATGCAATTAGAGCTTCTTATAATTGTTCTGCATTATTTCAAGTTGAGCATACTGTATTATCTTGTGAATTTAGTGCCTAACAAATAGCACGTGCTCTTGCACCCTAATAACCTTTCAATAATAATCTGACAGGTTAATATCTTTCATGTTAAATAGTATGATTGTATATTGTAGATAATATTAATAGTAATAAAATAAGCACTGTTATTATAATGTCAGCACAGCCTTGTGAAAGCACCATTTTTTGCTGTGTGTGAATACTGTATGCTTGATTCTGACAAAGATATCACAGCCTTATTATAACAAACTTTTATTTCACTTTGTGCATAATGTTTGGCACTTTTGGGCAATTCCCCAAAGGCTCCAATAAATGTTTTAATATGGAGCAAGGCCAGGTATTATCTTAAAGCTATAAAAACTGTAAAAAAAAAAAAAAAGTACCAATAAGCATTGTTTCCATTCCTTTTTACAAAATGTGATCTTTAATTATTGAGTTTTGATTTACATCATTAGCTCTGTTAGCATTTAACAACTTGTCATATTGTTCCTTAACTCTTCAGGGACCCCTTTCTATATAGGCAGTTACAAGGAAAGTAAAGCGAATATTAATGTAAATCAAGACAGAATAACAAAGATAAATTGCAACATAAGCTTGTCTGTTTAGAGTTTTGACCATATAAAATATCATACAGAGACAATATACAGTAAATGAGGTACTTTAACGCTTTAAATGACTGGCTGTCAATTACAGAACACAATTATTTCAAATAATTATATATTCTTGTACTTAGTGAGATGTAAGGAACATTAAATTAGTTATGTTGTGGAGTAGTTAACTAATACCAGTAATAATGTTAAACTATATACAATAACTCCATTGTCCAAATCCCTGTTTAGCTTTTATATGGAGTTAATACCATGTACTATTCCCCCCACCCCACCCTTTTGTTTAAATCACTTTCTATAATTTTTGGCCAGTGATTTAAAGCATTGCCTGAAATTACACAAATATATAACTGTTAATGTTGACAGCTCGTCTCGCTGCAGCACTAAGTGTTCAACTAGCTGTAAAATATAGGTGGTCACATCATGGACGATGTCCCAACCATGTAAAATTCACACTCAACGCACTATTTGGTTTCACATTGCAAATACAGAAAAATATTGTATCTGCCACCTTCCAATTCTTTTTTGGCTGCATTTTCCCTCTGAGTGCTGGGCAGTTTTGTTCCATGTTGTGATCATAGCAACGACATCGGACCTTGTCCAGCCCATTTAAAGCTTTCAGGCAAAGTCTTCACAAACTGCTAATGCTGAACAACAGGGAACTACTGGGCCATCACAGTCCGTAGGTCTTCTTAACAGCAACCACAATATACCATAAATAAAAAAGATCTGTAACAGACAATGGACTGTTCTCTAAATATTGCATAAATATCACTGACTAAAATGAAAACGTTAAATGTTACTTTTCCATTTCTCAGATTTAATCTGTGGGCAAGGTACAAGCAGAATAAAACCAGATCCTAAAAATGTCTAGATTTGTTTTGTATAGCCTTGAAATCCTCGCATTTCGCTATCTTACTGTTTGTGTTTTTAAAAACGAATCTGATACTTCTACACAGCCCTGGCTCCGTAAATAGGAACATAAGCATAAAGTGGCAAAAACCGCTCACATCAACAAAGCCGTAGCACTACGCTTTGCTTCAGAATGCGTTACGATGTGTGGAGTGGTGCAGCGGAGTGATATTGTTAGCAAGCGTTCTGGAAAATGACTAACTATGCCTTTAAGAGAACATATGTTTTGCAGAAAAACAACCTTTAGTACATGTGAATATATTATATGTATAATATATGTATAATATATATATATATATATATATAATGATTGTAATGGCTGAGACCAAAATACATATGCGAGAACGTGCAAAAAAAAAATAAGAAAAGAGGAAAACATTTTGGAAAAAAAACGTTTTGAGATGCCAGAAATCTAGAACACACGTCCCCCTATAAAAGGTGGGAGGTTATTTGTGAATGTTGATAACTACTAAATATCCAAAAGAATTTCTGCCATTCCCTCTAATCTAGGCTCCAGATAAGCATGTGCGCGAGCGCACGCACGCACGCACGCGCACACTACAGTTCCATTAACCCTCTTGCTTTTTCTAACCCCTCCTTGAGGAAGCTGATGTATGTTGATGTAGATGGGTCCTCAAAGCCCCCAGAGAAGCTGAATGTGGCTCCTTCCTCTTCTGGCTTCATGGCTGTCTCGTCGAGGAAGTGGTTAGCGTTGATGTGGTGAACCTAACGTCAACAGGAGCACACGTTCTAATAAGCCATACTAACCAAAACACCTCTGTGGGTATACAGAGGCTTTAACACTTAGGATGGCACTTACAATGGTGCCGTTGGGTAACGCCACCATCATTTCCACTGGGAAGTTGTACTTCTCCAGGTGTAGTCTGGCTTTTTGGCTCAACACAGGGTTCTTCTCATCAGCCTGAATGTGAAAAAGCAGACGATATTCTGACATAATATAGTCGAAGTTACTCAGCATATTTGCTAGCTATTCTCATATTTTCAAACAGACGGATTCATGGGGGGATTTCGAGTCATAACAACAAATGTTTTTTTTTGTAAAAGTCAACCAAATTTTTTTTTAACCAGAATACCTGTAGGACTGTGGGTAGAGAAACATTAAGTCTGGTATTGTGTTCTCTTGTGCAGTGAGGTTGGCCTGACTGGCCCATACACCGACATACACAATTAAAAGCCGGAATGGCTGTTTCTGGGAGGACATTGTAATTAATGTGTAATTACGTGTTTCTGCTATCTTAAACAAACAAAACATTGTATCTCACTTTCTCCATCTCTACCTTGACAACATGCTGTGGTCATTGTGTGTGTGCGTGTGCGTGTGCGTGTGCGTGTGCGAGCGGGCGGGCATGGCTACCCACCTGCATGTCCTCCAGCTCCTTGACCAGGGACCAGCTACTGATGAAGCTCTGGTTGAGCAGGACCAGTACGGGCGAACTTTCCAGGACGGTCTCCCGGAGAGTTCGCCCCGAACCTAGAGAGGTGTAGAGGGTAGATGTTCCAAGCTCTGTTTATTGTCATTCATCCACAAATAGAGTTCAACATATGGCTTCTAACAAATCACTAAAACAATGTACTCAAGAAGAAAAAAAAAGACAAAAAATGCCATATCCTGGTGTAACCGGACCATATTCACTCTGTGAATAGGTCTGGCCACGCTCCATTGGGAAGTGTTCGCAGTCGTTTTCTCCTACTTGGCGTAGACCTCTGGTTAATTTTGAAACTATTGGACAGCGCTGGACCATTCAGCGTTGCTACAATTGCCTCATCTAGCGCTACCACCATTTCAAAACACGCTTGACTTAAACGTCATCTCGCTAACCCACGCCAATTGGGCCACCAGCAGTGTGGCTGTGAGAACGCTAATGTGAACAGAGTTTCAAGACTGTAATCTCAGCGAAATAAATTGAGCTGAGAGCATAGTCGGGCGGAGCCAGGCTACGAATGCCATGCCAACGTGCATTTAAAATCTGCTGCGTTTTGAGCTCATCCGTCAAATTGTCTATGTTTTGGACATTATTAAAAGTGCATTCGTTGTCGCGTACGACGCCTTCAGCTCACCTCAGCAAGACTGGTCATCCAGCGCCCCCCAGAGCAGAATGGAGTGGACCAGCTTTTTCTCTGCTTGCGCTCGCTCAAAGGCTTCAGAAAACGGCAGGTAGGGTACCTACATACACAAGCATGAGGTGAATCAACAAACAGTTCAAAAGGAGCACAGAATTGTAGCCTAAACGGGGAAAAGCCGTTATTGCATACACAAGCGCACCCTGCTGCATCAAGCGTAGATTATACGGTTAGTTACTTATTTATATTAGGAAGGAACCTTTGTGTGAGTGACTCCTAGTGTGAACATGTGGCACCATCTGGGCTGGCAGGACATTCCCAGGTATTTAATTAGCTCAAGCACACTGAATAAACGACATGATATAAAAATATTCTGATGGTAGAATCCAGCAAAAAAAGTAATATTATAATATCTTTTTAACCAGAAAATACTATATGTATGCACGTGCATAAAGAACAACAGTAGCCTATAAAGAAAAGTACCTTCTTAAAGGGGTAGAAGGTGACCTCCAGACGCCGGTTTGCCTCCTGTCTGCTGATCTCTGAGGTCCAGTGAATGTCCTCGAAGATGAACTGGATGGGGTCGCTGCCCTCGCCCCGACTGTCAATGATGTTGCCCTCCCTGTCCTGGATGAAGGACGGCGTGGAGGGGCTGGTGGCCTGGAGCTCCAGCTGTGTGTCCACGACAGTTCAATTCATTTATTTACCATATCATTATTTAGAATATATAAGAAGTATTCAAAAGTCAAAAACTGTGTGTGTGTGTGTATGTATATATATATATCAAATATTTTATATAGATCTTAATATTTGCCTATGAACAATGTAAGATGTCCTTGAGTGTTTTGAAAAGTGTCCTGAAATTAAATGTATTGTCATCATTATTATACATATTAAATAAATAATATATCCTCACCGCAATGTCTACTGTAACTTAACTAGTTTTCGTTTCAAAATAGGCTTTTATACAGTTAAATTCATATAATTCCATTAGAAACAACTCCATTGAAATATTTCCAGTTTGTATTACAGCTACAGTACAACTGTACCTGTGGCAGGTAACCGATGTCCACTTCCATGTTGCTGCTCTCACTGGCTCCATACAGCCACTCCATGTCTACGTTGAGAGACCTTGGTGCCAGAGATACAGTGTCACACCCGTACTATTCTAGTCAGATACGGAGATTTATTTTTCAAATAAATACATGACATTTGCACACAC
Organism: Amblyopsis hoosieri; assembly: GCA_027564755.1. Classification (NCBI taxonomy): domain Eukaryota; kingdom Metazoa; phylum Chordata; class Actinopteri; order Percopsiformes; family Amblyopsidae; genus Amblyopsis; species Amblyopsis hoosieri. The sequence goes on along the minus strand of JAODUE010013450.1, from coordinate 3,154 downwards.
ATTTTGGATGGATCCCTCAAATATGGTTATCAATGAGAAGTGCCAAAGATAATACACCTTCATGCACATACATGTATCATTATTCCACATACTCAACTAAAGTAACTGCACTCCACATTTTACAGTTAGTTTGACTGTATTGTCCCTGCCCCGATATACCGGTCAGGCTCTAATATGACGGTGTGTATCCACAGTGCCAACCTGTCATTGGGGACATAGAGATGGAAGTGGCGAACATGTGATGCATCCTTTGAGAGCACGACGTTACCAGTGAACTGGCCTGGACTAAACCAGAAGGGAAAGTCAGGAATGTCGTTCAGCTGGAATTCTGCGTGAATCCTATGATGGTGACAGAGTAAGAAAGTCAATGTAAATATTTGATACATTATCTGAAGAAAATTGTATTTAATAATAATAATAATTTAAAATAATAAGCATTTTAGCCTGTTAATCAGACTGAAGGAACATTTTGCTACATTCTATAATTCCGTCTGACATATTTGCTCCTAGTTTGTAGTTTTCTGTGGGCAGAATATTCCATATCACTAACCTGGTCGCTCTGACGTCCATTTCAGTAATCTACAAAGCTGTGTAATCACCGTGCAGTAAACTCAAAGGCTAGTTTAGTTCTAACATTGAATATGTAATTTGTACACACGCTGGATGTCAATCACAAGGCATTACAAACATCTGATAGATCATTGGGGTCCTATTTGTTTGAAAGGAAATATATACTAATGAAATTGTCATTCCGATGCATCCAAATATGTGCAGAGAGATCAAAACTGCATTGAACTGAATCCGAATTGAACTCCTTACCTGAAGACAATGTCATAATAAAAGTCGTTGCTCGCACGGATGCATGCCGCCGTCCCTTGAGGCGCGAATCGTGATTTAACAAAGGGCTGGGGATGGAACATACTCAGTAAAGAGTGGATCAGCACCTGTAGCAGCGGGAAAGAAAAATGCTGTCGGGCTGTTGGCCGTATACTCACGCAAACATTAGAGCGAATGGGTTTTGAAGATACCTCTTTGCCCCTGGGTGTCGGAGGGTGGTAGCGGTTATTGGGCAGGTACCCAGTGAAGATGTTGAGCTCGCTAGGAATCACCCACCACGTATCTCCCACTGCACTTTTGGTCTTTCGGGGAAGGAATGCCCTGAACTGGCTGGCGGAGAAGGTAGATGACGGCACTGCTGGGCTCTTCCAGGATCGCAGCCCGCTCAAGGAACTGTGGGTCACCTGGAAGAAGAAACAGTGGCCATTTTAATAATTGTAATCATCTATATTTCTATTATGTTATATTAGCAGATTATACAAAAAAGGTGGGGGGACAAACACCTTAACACTAAAACATCTTAAACACTTCAACATCTTGGCAGCCTTTTCAGTTCTATAATTATACCCCAAGGAAACCGTCCTTGCTTTTCGTCATGGTGTCAAGCAGGAGAGGTTGCATTTTGGCCTCCACGGTCAGAGTTTCTCCATTGGGGTCTAGAATAGCTTCCTCCTCAGAATCCACTGGAGGTGTAATCCCTGATAAAGGCACATTGCACAAATAAAAAATGTATAGTAGGCCTAATTAGCCATGGAAAGAATTATGAGACCACTGCACATCATTTAAAATGTAATAGAATGTACTGTAGCCCTAAATGTATTATAACAATTGGAAATAAGATATAGATCTAATAAAAATACATATGTTAGACATACATGTAAATAAAAAATATAAATGTATAAATAGTAAAAATAAGAAACTGCTGCAGTGGTGTCTTTTTTTTTTGCAGCTGTATAACTAAAAAAGGATGACATGCAGAGAACAGCCAAACCGTTAAGAAGTAAATCAGAGGAATGAGGGGAACAGGTCATGATGTAAGGTTCAACATGATACCTGTGAGTTTCTCTGCGATAGGCTTAAACTCTTCAGGACTGAGAAGCAGGTCATGGTCTGTGTCCAAAGAGGAGAAGACAAAAAGACCCTCTGCTCCTAGTATTTTTAAACTCTCTTCCTATTGGGTTGAAAGACAATACATTAGAAAACTGGGACAACTATGGCATATTGGAAGTGCCAGATTTGACATACACACGAATAAAAACACAAATTCCATAGACTAGACTATATCATCTTACATTTTTATTTCAAAATATAAAAAAAGCATTATCATGTAGAGGTTAAGAAATTTTCGCTTAGCTCAGTCACAATTCAACAATGTTTTGGGAGACCACCTTCACTGTGAATGCGTGCCTACTAGCGCCTGGACAATGGAGGAAAGGCACGAGTAATTCAATGTATTTATGCTCCACAACATGGGTTGAGTTTAACAGCTGTTCGGGAAATGCCCCCGCATCCCCAATAAAACAATAAGCAATAAATGCAGCAGTGGTGTTGGTTGTTCTACGTGGCAAAAAAGAGCATACTTGCAAATTACAATAATTTTTTTATTTACTCTTATAACTAGTTTAAAAGGGCTTTGTGGCAGTACACAATAAAACACTTTGAATAGAGGTTGCAGTGGAACAGCTGCATATTTTTCATTCTTCTACCATTCTTCAACTACCCATCTAACAATTGTAGGCTATTCATTGTGCACATAGGCTATACTTACGTGACGCATGAGAAACTGTGCATCCTGATAATACTTTATCCCAAAAGCTAGTACAGGAACGGCAGTGACCATCACCACAGACCACATTACTCTCAGCCAAGATCTCTTTCTGTTGCCAAAGTGAGGAGCAACACTTTCAGATTTCCCTTGTCGATGCGCATTCTCCGGAGAAAGGGTGATGTCTTTGGGCTTTATCTTATCAACGTCAGCAGCCATCCCAGAACGACACTACAGATTTTCATATAATAGACGATATAAACATCGGATATCATCAAAAAGTATTAATACCGATAGTGCGCCTAAACACGGAACATTATTTTATCAGCTGCCCATCTTTCCTAACCACCGCCACCACACTGGCAACAGCTGTAAATGTTAGAGACCCAGATTTCTTCCCCACATCCTGTCAACGACAGAAGTGGGGGGTGGTACTGTAGCCAGTCTTAAAGGGCCAGTAGACACTAAGCAGGGGTGCCCAACCCTGCTCCTGGAGAGCTACCGCCCTGCATGTTTTAGATGTCTCCCTGCTCCAACACACCTGATTCTAAT
>JAODUE010013439.1:6282-26458 GCA_027564755.1 Amblyopsis hoosieri | reverse complement strand
TGTGATTGTTGATTAGATAATTGCATTAATGAGGAATTGAACAGGTGTTCCTAATAATCCTTTAGGTGAGTGTATATCAGTATTGTTTATCCATGTATCACAACTAATCAATGTCATTGTTGTGCAAGTACGCACACATCAGAGTACACTACTGCATGTAGGACTTCCTTGCATCTGAATTTTGTTCAATATATCAGAAGCAATATTTTACAATGGTACAATAACAAAAAAATGTTTTCTACATCAGCTTCAGGCTGTTGAAGTAAAGCTAACATATTAACTCTATAGCTCTTAAAATGATGCAACAGGTTAAAAGTGGACTTAGAAAAAACAATAACTTACAGTTGTCCGAGGGCAAAGGCAATGTCTGTGGTCTTCCATCAGAAATTTTTGCAGTGTCATCCTGTCAGCCACAACGAGCAAATACACAAAAGAGTGAAAACAAAAACGCATGAGGTGGGAATCACAGTGCGGAATGGATAGAAATGGAGAGTGGACTTGTCAATCACTGGGAGAAATATAGGAAAATTACCACTTTTGTCCCACTGTCTGGGACCAGCTGGTCAGAGGAAAGGCCGCTGTCCTCGGTCCTTCCCCCAAGTTCTTTCTTCACCGCATTCTTCAGGACACACAGACTGGTGGCCAAAGGCTGACCTGCAGGCTTCAGGACTCCTGTAGACACAGCGGACCAGATGTAGTATATGCAGCAGCTAGTGTAACACATACCGTGACACCTGCCATGGACTCTAACAATAATGTTAACGATCATATCACATGGAATTGTGTGGATTGTATGGTGTGTACGGCAAAACCATCAACAACCAACGAAGACCAACATACATACATTTGTATGTGCAAATTCTAAAATACCTTGTTGTGAGGTTGCATTTAAAAAAACAAAATGGCCACCATTGAGGTTAAAGTTGCAGAGATGTTGTCAAGGTGTTTTCAGTAGTTTAATAAAGATCTAGTCAATACAGAATTGTTCTTAGGGTTTTAGACACTGAGCTTGGATGTCTATTGTGATCCAGCCAATAGCAGCAACACACAGAATGTGCATAATGGGAGTGCGGCCACTATGAATACCTTTGTCTCTCTGCATTCCTGGGTGCTGGCGCTCTACTGGGCAGTCAGGAGTATCAGCAGCCCAGTCATTGTGTAGAAGGGCCCTGGGACTCGGGGGTGGTAAGGAGCTGGCCCTCTCGCTAGCCTTCCACGGGGAGACACAATCCAGACTGGTGCCTGTGCTGGGGCCGGGCCCTGACCGAGAGCTTGCAGGAGAGCATGGGGCAGAGAAGGCGTGGGCAGGGGCACAGCGCGCGGCAGAACCATCATCGTACGTGTTGCTGGGAGAGGGGCCATCCTGGCTCTCGTCTGCCCCCTCCTCATCTGCATTACTGTCTGTGTCCATAACCATAGAGCCATCTGCCTGCAATGCAAGGGCACAGGAGCAGCCTTACATTCACAATCTGGGCTTTCCTACTCTAGTTACATGAAATTATGTCATAATAATGAAAATTATATTGGGGACAGAGTGTTAATTTCATTTATGTTTCAATCAATGCATAAGATGGGGAGGGTATAATTTAAGACATTTAATTTTTGAAGTGCTAGCCCACTATCAGAAATTAAGTTATTTATAGCATACGGCTTGACTGGTGCATTCATTTCTCTGTAAGCAATGTTTTTCTCTGATTCATGTGTTGCTGGTACACGGCAACGATACATCAGTGAACAACTGCTTGTAAAATAGATATGGTAGACCATGCAATCCTCGCAAGGTTACAGTAAAATGCTGTCATGATTCTGTGCTGATTGTAGCGTGTGTATGTCACATGAAACGCGCTCGCAGAAATGTCGCAATTTGACCACTGCGTGGTAAATAATTGCCTTTGAAAGCTCTCCGCGGTGCACATGATATGCTCTCGCATTCCGGTATAGACTATGCGCCCTTCGACCGCATTCGGCTGTTAAACAAATTATTGTTAGAATTTAACACAATCTAATAGGCGTGAGCAGTTTTGAGACGAGTAGGCCTACACAATTAATTTACAGAGGTTTTGTCGACGCTTCCCTGAACATGAGCTTCGAGGTTTTGTGCGACTGCGTGTCCAAGATAGACGCGTGTGCGAGCGCGCAACTAAGCCCGCCCCGCACCTCTGAAAAAGAGATACTTATGGCATTTCGCCATCGGACCATATGTCATAACTTTCATTTTGACAAAGAGCTACGTGAAAAAATACTATTATCGGTGCTCGTTCTGCGTTCAACATAAATGTACCCTTCAGAAAAAAAGCCATCGACGCGCATGGTGAGTTGGCGCATTCCTGTCTAGGCCTGCTTGTGTGTTATTTCTAACACAGATCATATAAAGGCCTACGGTTTTCAAAAAACAAAAAAAAAATTCACCAGAAGTGCGCGTGGAGTTCTGGAGTCGCGCGAAAGACCTCCCCATTCTATGGTCTCGCGGAGCGCTCCCCGTGCTCGAGCCGCGGCCGAGCACAGCGATGTAGCGAATTCCTATCAGGCAGCCTCGAGCAGCCTACTTTGACTTTGCACCGGGTCAATGTTCTTCGCGACGGAACAATGGACGCGGTCGTGTTGTTTGTGCGCGACAGATAACCCCTCGTGTGTAACTGTAAAAAAAAAAAAGACCCCGGTAGCGTTCGTCCCCGTCAGTCTCGCTACGTACATGGTGTTTGTCTGACTTTTCTCTTCGCCCCCCTCCTCCTGATCATCCCCCGCCCCAACGCAACGCCGAGTTTGAGCTTGAAAAGCGCTTTCGCCTTGTAATAATGGTGGCTCGGCGTTGTTGTACACGGGACCGTTGCTAACTTTTCTCCCACGTATCGCTTTTTTCGTTCGCGACGTTTGTCTTAAAGTGGTTTTCAGCCCCGCGCGCCGCAAAGAGTCTACAGCACGCGCAGCTTCCATTGTTGATGGGTTTTTTTTCCACCTCGATAGCGTTCGTGCGAGGTACAGCCGCTCCCCGTCTGCGGCAGTTTTTTGGGTGCACTTGCATTCACTCACGTCACCAATCCCCGTACAGAAACCGCTTTACAAACCACGATTATACTCGCACCGTTTTCACCTGTTAGTTTACCGTGATGATAATTATGCATGTAACGTGCGACGGTAGGACACAGTTGGTTTCCTCGCGTTACCTCCAAATCCTCAGTCTCATCTTGGTCAATGGGACCGAGTGCGCTGTCCCCGTTGCTCACATCGGAATGACTGGCTTCTTCCACAGTCCGTCTTGTCGTTACATCGTCCTTTTTCCTGCTTCTCCTCTGAACCTTAGCAGCGTTGCGGTATGAAATTGAGCCTTTGTAATTAACTTTCAACACAGTTTGCTCTTGGATCAGTTTCTCGAGTTCTGCGCAGGTTCGTTCTGGCTCGGACCCATGTCGTCTCCGGACCATTCGACAAATCCTCTCAAGGTCTGGTCGTGCTTTTCGCGACCGCAGCGAGTCGATAGTGTCCAAAATCCATTCGCGATACTTCGATTCAGACATTGTGCTCGCAGGGTTCGTTTGCTTTATCTTTAGTGCGTCAACCTCGCAAAGACCGTGTTTTCTTGAACCGCGGTCCGAGCCCGGCTAGAAACGGAAACCTCGCTGTACGCCTGCGTTGCGTGTGCGCTTAAGGTAGACCGGTTGAAATACAGGAAAAAGTTTCACCACGAGAAAGATTTAAGGTGGAAATTACGCCCATAGACGCGCGCGCACCCGAGGTTAGCGCCCATGGTTAGCGCACCGGGGTTTGGCATTTATTACTCTACGTCAAGGTTTAGAAAAGCCTACAGTTGGAGAAGAGGCTTTTAACTTAGCATCATGCAAGATACCTAGCCAGATATAGGCTCAGTTCCCTCACAAATTGCCATTTTAGTTATGACTCAAGACAGAACATTAGGCTTAGGTTGGGCTATATCACTGTCACGTCAACTGACACCATATAGCCTACTGAAATAACTGCTTTTAATCATTTACTAAACAGCACAGGCACATGTTGGGAGGAGCTAGCCAAAATACAATTAGCATTAGGCTATTTATAAATTATGAGCATCTTTTGAATATTTACATTATGTTGCTAGATGATGCTAGTGCTTACTAATGACCCAGAGATAGTCTTAACAAGTAAAACTTTATTGGAATGATACATTTTGTAAAATATTACCTTTTTTTCCTTTAAACATACTCTGTCTAAGGGCATCAGTCAAGTTCTCCAGAGGGTAAGATAATTAAGACTGTCAAAAGGCAGAGATATACACTATTGTTTCCCAAAAGGTACAATAGACTACACAATTATCCAGGTAAAGAGAACCCAGCTGTGTAATGTCTATATGCACAGCATATTGAAACATAATTGTGGGGAATGGGGTGGGGGAAGGGTCAGTAGGTTAAGTAGTAAATGGTGTGAAGCTGATAGAATAAAAGCATTACAAATTAAACAGTTTGGTATTGCAGGTGTGGGTCAATACTATGGCCTCAAGTGGGTCAAGCTTACCAAAACTGATCACTTTTCTCAGAACAAAGATCTCTCTTCAAATAATTACATTACTTAAAGTCTCAAATAATGCAAGCATGGGCATAAAATCTATAAATATGAGCGCTGTGTGCTTTGATATTTGCAAAAGACCGGAGGTGGCTGTTGGTGGTACACTCCACTGTACATGGTAATGCTATAAAATATAAAAGGATACACAGCAATGCGACAAGCAGAATGTCAGTGGGTTGTAGTTACCAAACAGTTCTTCAAACTATCTCAGGTCCACGGAATCTCTTTGCCGCCTTGTTTTACCACATGCAAGAAAACCAAGCTCCTCAGAGAAACATTACAGTCTTAAAAAATAAACGTCATTAGTTTCAAAACGGCATTTAAACAAGTAGATTTTCTTGAAGATCGCCATCAGACAACTCATTAAATTCAAAAGGCATCCTTTATCAAAATTACACCAAGAGACTGACAGAATAATCACTTAGGCCTAAATCGTTTAGCTTTGAAAACAATCTCAAAAATAAGCCATATTACAAGACCATATGACAGATTGCTGCACAGCAAACATTTCACACACACAAAAAAAAAAAAAAAAAAAAAGCATTTAGTGTGATGGATAAAATCTAGCACCTAGGGCCTATCGAGGGCGGGGGGCATATAATTAATCAACCTTCATTATAACAAGACAATGTTTTAAGTCAACAAACCATTTTGTAATTTGATTTGGTCTGCGATTGTCTTGCACATAAAAACTAACTTGGCAAAAGAGAAAAATAGGCAAAAATAAATAAATGAGTAACTATCTCAAAGGTTTGATAGACCTACACGGCTTTTTTTAATGTAAGGTGTTATATGTAAGGTATAGACACAAGAAACCAATAAATCAATAATGAAGGTGGGCAAATTGACAAATATCAGCAAGCTCTCTACCTCCAAATGAACAATCCCCTCAAATGACTGAGAATTTTTCACGTTAAATTGAGTCTTGTTCCCATCTTGAAAATAGGGCAACAGAAAGGCCATTTCAACAGTCAATCAATCTCAGGTACCTTAACAAAGCGTAATGCTCCATAATCCTTCTTTAGAAGTGATATTGTACAAAAATAACATGCACAATTTGTTGAAGTGTTGCTACTTTTTTGCACATTAAAATCAACTAGTTATACACACACAAAAACTGTCCTCACTTTGCAAATATGGCAGAATGCATACCAGTTTCTTTATATTTTTCACAGCTAAGACATCATTTAAAAAAGATGGATATTTTATGGTCTTTATCATATACGTGTGTGTCATTTTATTTATTTATATATATATAAATAAAAAGGTTCTATAAATTAAACAATATTCAGGAGTGTGTGCCAACTCCTGAACAAAGCCCGATTTAACAAACAATCCCTACTTTTCAATAGTTGGCAATTGGCCTAGCATTCGCTTGAAAATACACTCAAATTATACAATTTTGCTTTGCATCGGATTGGTTCTTAACCTGTCACTCAATAAAAACCCATTCATGAAAATGCTATGATAGATTTTGCAAGATCAATTTAAAGCTGCTATGAATCTTTTTTATTTAATAGATTTCGCTCCTGATAACTGCCACGTGTCGCTCTGACAGAGTTAATTCAAATGATGTTGGTACTACAAATATGGCGGAGCATCTAGTGCTGTGCATGTGATGCAACTTGAGTAGCCCAGTAAATAGAAGTGTCAGTCTACAGAGACCAGCGCCAATGTGCCAGTAGCCAGTATTTACTGCATTACCTTACACGACCATAAAATATGCATATAATAATTTGTTATTAATGGAATAAATCATTGAAATCAGCTTTAAATGCAGAGTTATTACAAACTCCTGATGGATCAATAGAGGGGGAAAAAATAAAAGAATAAGATCTAGATGGATATGAACGATCAATGAGTTTTACTCTGATCAGAGAGGTTACCACTGCCTCAGCTCCAAGCAGTGAGACTTGTCTACCCAAGAACCATGCCACATTGAGCAGACAAAGGCAGGTGCAGTGTATCAAGCTTTCAGCCAAAATGGGTACAGGGGCTAATGCCACCATAACCCAAGCTCTGCACCAGTGTGTTCAACACAGATTTGCAACCAGTTGGCATTAGGATAGGCACGTCTGTTGGACTTGGTATTGCTTGGACAGATTCAAGATGATGTGGAAGGAAAACGAGGGTGACCAGATTTGACAATCACTCTCCGAGAAGCTTGTATGGAAGGCCCCATTCAAAGCGGACCCTGGCAGATTCGGTACCTTAACAGAACACTGATGCCTCAACCGGCACAGACTGAAAATCCGTCATTCCCCCTTAGAAAGATACAAACCTACTGAAGAGCAAGGACTTATGCCCCTTCTCCTTGAAACCCTAATACAAACACAAAAGGATAATGTAAAATGAATCGGTAACAGTAGAGAAACAATCAGAAAAGGCAACACTGCTGGTTCTGTTGGATCTTTCTTTGCCCATCACTCTATCTGGGGGATTTTACCGTTGTCATCATTCCAAAGTTAACAGTCCACCCTAACTGCTGCAATTTTCTTTCCACAGACCCCGTTTTGCTTTCTAAAACCCCTGTCTCTTTCCAACACACTTTGTCAAACTTAGAACTCTGCAAACTCTTTTCCACATTTCTCAGTGAAGGAGACTCTGATTTCCTCTTCCTCATAGTCGTCGAAGTTGCTTGTGTCACCAGGGCCTTTGCACTTGGGAATAAAGGGAGCCTCCACCTGAAAACAACATTAGAAAGACAATGACACCATGCAATTTTGTAAAACAAAAACAAAATACATATATTCTACATTGGACTAGTACTAGGGGTGTGTACCTCATAAGACAATCCAATATGCATCTAGATACATAGGCTACAACGCGATTCAGGCTATGATACGATTCAGGGATGATATGTTTGAATAAAAACGATGCGATTCGATGTGATGCGATACGGTGAAATCCGATACAGTTCTAAACATTTGTTTATTCATTTTCCAACATGAATTTAAAGAAGCATAAAGTGGATAGAATATAAAAGTACAGAATTAGGCATTTGTCCCCCTCTTGACTAAAGAGAAGTTGTAATAGAGGAATGCTAGTCACTGTTAAAATCACAATATGAAGTTTATACTTGAGCTACACTAAACAGACTAATGCATTGTACATAGGCTACACTACATACTATGGTTATTTTAGGCTATGTAGCCTAGTTATTTACCAGTAGGGATGTGCGCGGTTAGTTGGTTAAATGCTGCTACCATTGCTAGTCAGCACCATAAATACTAGGCGGTTAAAATTATTATTTTATTTTATTATTTGTTGGGTTTTTGAAGTATTGGCCTGCAAACTGCACATGAAACACTGTTGATGCTGCGAGTGGAGTTGGAAGTGCTTGATTTCCATGTGTTCCTAGTGCCGAGGGCAGGGCAGTAACTAGAGGATTCTGGGACCCCTGAAAAACATTTGATGTAGGCCCCAGACCGCCCTCCACTCATATCATATAGGCTACTGCACGATATATGACAACTTCTTCACTTCCGAAAGTTGTCAAGTTTACGATGGTATATGTATCAGACGTTCACAGCACAGAGTTGCTTATGTGACATAGTTCAAATTAATGGAAGAGGCTGAGACTAGTAGGCTATAGATCCTTTTCACACTTCTGTTTGTTGCACCGTAAATTGTCATAACAGGATTAGAATCTTCAGATTATGCGCTACATAGTAGAACTTCAACTTTATGAGGCTGCTGTCTTTTCCTCATTTACTTATTAGCAGCTTAGCGCCAACCATTAGATCTCACTACCTGCTGGCCATATACTACATTTGACACTTGAAAACATTTATGTTATTGTAATTGTCACTCGATAATCTTAAACAACAATAGATCAATTGAATTAAACAAAATATTGCACTGCGTATTAGGGCTGCCGCGATAACCGCAATACCACAGTGTTGCTAACCCAACCGCGGGGGATGGCAAGCAACCGCCATTACCGCAATGTGTACATTTGATTATTTCCATGAGGCTAGCCCAATCGAAAATGAGGTCTGATCTAGGGAATGTGTGCTGTTGAAGCACACATTCCTCCCAGCCCCGTTGTAGCCATGTAGGCATATTTTAGTTTTTGTTTTGAGTGGTTAATGTGAAGAACCAGTTCAGGAACCGTTTTTTTTTTTAAAGTATCGATTTGCACCAGAATCTTATAAAACCCATAACCAATACACAGCCCTAGTTATAAGCATACATTAAAAATATTTTTAGCGAATCACTTCATTACACCAATATTGTGAATGTGAAACAGAAATGGCAATATAAAAAGTAAATAAAATAATGAATAAAATATTGAAATTTTCGCTGTTTGTGCAATCCATGGATGTGTACTGTACTGAACTCCATTGATAAACGCAGACATGATGGCACTCTAACCACTCTACATAGTAGCGAGCATAGCGGCCACAGATTGGGTGAAAACAATCCCCGAACGCCCTATTAAATGCATGCAAATCTGACCGCATCCATTGCTATTGTTGTCTGTCACGTCAAAGTCGTTTGAAGTGGTGGTTTGTACTAACTAACATCAGGAGAGAGAGTGTCTTTTCACAAGTTTCAAAGGCAGGATTTATATAGTAGCCTATAACTATACTATGTCAGTTAGATACAAGCTTAAACCGCAGACAATATAATTTAACATAATTATAAAATCCTTTCTGAAACGTAATTAAAAATCACTGGGAATTTCCTTACTGGGCTTGACAATTTAACATGTCATATTTATTACGATGGTATGCAAAGGGAGGGCCAAGAAGAAAATACTATTATTAGATGCTGTATAGTAGGCTATTGAGACAGAAAATGCAGTAAATGTTGACAGCTTTGCATGCATCTAAAAGGCCATTCAAATAATGTTTTCACCCTAGCTGTGGCCTAGATAGTAAACCTCCCGTTCTAAAATTGACGTCATGTCACGTCTGTAGGCGAAATGCATTTAGTGTATCTAGAGTAGAGATTTATTAAGATAGTTTCAACATTGTCCTACTATAATATCCAGTCTGATTCGACTATAAAGACAAGAGAAACTTTATATAACTGGTGAACAGTAACGATGCAGGATATGTAGAATACACTCCTTCCCAACTACGCTTTTTTTTCTCAGCGGGCCAACCGACAGTTACAACACAAAACATACGTATGAACTGTAACATCGTTGTAGACTAGGCTACAAATTCTCAAAACAATAGAAACGGAGTTCGCAGGACTTTCTCAAAAAGTTCCTAAAAAATACAAAAATAAAAGATTTTGTATACAGTGGCACCTTTCGTTTTGGAGAATATCGCTACGACACCAATTCCAGGTCGCGTGGAGTATGTAGTGCTCAAGGCGGGCGTGAAGGGCCACGCCAACATGGCAAGTATGTTGAGGCCTTTACTCTGCCCACATGGAGCCCTGCCCCGAATTGCAGACTGCAGTGAAGGGGCAGGTCTGTGTAGCCAGCGGAAAGTGTAGTTGAATCACGGAATAGTTCATCATTTAAATGGGGTAATATTTATGTCCATTACAATTTCAGATCATCTAATTGCACCTGCTGGTTTTCTCATTTTTCACAGTTTTCATGATATTCAAAATTACGTTATATTGGTCCATTTCAACTCTAGTCCAACTCATCTATTCATTAACATTATTTCAGTATCATATTTCGTCTTAAGTAAAATACGATATGTTAAGATAATGACTAAAAAGGTTTTTACCTTTCGCTGGTAAATTGCAATCCAATCAGTGGTTGCAAACCATTTGTGGCCTTTGATATCGTTTACTCCATTCCTGAGGTTTCCAAAGCGCTTGGTAAGGTCTACCTGCAGCAGGTTTCTGAGCAGGTCCTTAAGGTCTGAGCTGAAATGGGAGGGGAACCGAACCTACAAAGAAAAGTGTAACCAGACAATTGGCTTTGTGGCAAAAAGGTGTGCTTCTTAGCAAAGCCTTTTTGCACAACACAATCCTTACTTCAAAACAGATTTCAGATTTAAAGTTATACTACTTCTGCTGATAAAAGCCATCAAACCTGGCTTTTGATTTTACTTGCTCTTGACAACACCAGTTAGTGGATACAAAGAGCATAAAGCAACGAGGCAGATGCAACATGAAATCATGATGTAACCTTGAACTCAATGGGCTAACGTGAAATTATAGCTCCCAATCAGCAGGGTGTGCTTTTGTTCCACTACTGTGGTGCTGAGCAATGAGCATACAGGTAAAATAAGGAAACAACTTATCTGACATTACACTTTGAAATTCATTAAATATGAATTACTTTCAATTCACAGCACTCATGTTTTACATGAATACATTTAGCAGGAGCTAATAGTTTGGCTTGCTTTTCACCAATGTTTTGCATTTCACAGGTCTAAATTGTTTTACAAAATATTTGTTTTAATTCAAGAACCTACCCCAAATACATTTATAATGAGCATTAGAGGAAACACTTAAAAATGGTGGAGTCAGGGATTCTGGATAAAGATTGTTGACGTTTGACAGAAAAAAAAAAAAAAACACCATTCAATACTACAGGGTGTTCCCTCAGATGCTCCGCCTCTCACATCAGGAACACATTGCAAAGGCTAGAATAGTGTTGTGCGGTGTGGTCTGCACCACTTTGTGTTCCCATTCACAGAGCCAGGGCTGTGTAGAAACACTAGCTTTTCTGTTCAGCACGCACACAAAAACAGGCAGGTAGCTAGTGTGTACAGTGAGGGAAAAAACTATTTGATCCCCTGCTGATTTTGTACGTTTTCCCCACTGACAAAGAAATTATCAGTCTATACTTTTAATGGAAAGTTTATTTGAACAGTGAGAGACAGAACAACCAAAAAAATAGTCCATAAAAACACATGTAAACAATTGTTTAAATTGATTTGCATCTTAATGAGCCGATAAAAGTATTCAACCTTTCTGCAAAAGACGACTTCGTACTTGGTGGCAAAATCCTTGTTGGCTATCACAGAGGTCAGACGTTTCTTGTAGTTGGCCACCAGGTTTGCACACATCCCAGGAGGGATTTTGTCCCACTCCTCTGCAGATCTTATCCAAGTCATTAAGGTTTCGAGGCTGACGTTTGGCAACTCGAACCTTCAGCTCCCTACACAGATTTTTTTATGGGATAAAGGTCTGGAGACTGGCTAGGCCACTCCAGAACTTTAACATGCTTCTTCTTGAGCCACTCCTTTGTTGCCTTGGCCGTGTGTTATGGGTAATTGTCATGCTAGAATTCCCATCTACAACCCATTTTTAATGCCCTGGCTGAATGAAGGAGGTTCTCACCCAAGATTTGACAATACATTGTCCCTTTGATGCGGTGAAGTTGTCCTGCCCCTTAGCAGAAAAACACCTCAAAAGCATAAGGTTTATACCTCCATGTTTGATGGGGAGGATGGTGTTCATGGGGTCGTACGCAGGATTTCTCCTCCTCCAAATACAGCGAGTTGAGTTGATGCCAAAGAGCTAGATTTTGGTCTCATCTGACCACAACAATGTCACAATTCTCCTCTGAATCATTCAGATGTTCATTGGCAAAATTCAGATGGGCCTGTACATGTACTATTTTGAGCAAGGGGATTTACGGGCGCTACAGGATTTCAGTCCTTTACGGCATAGTGTGTTACCAATTGTTTTCTTGGTGACCATGGTCTCAGCTGCCTTGAGATCATTGACAAGATCCTCCCGTGTAGTTCTGGGCTGATTCCTCACCGTTCTCATAATCATTGCAACTCCACGAGGTGAGATCTTGCATTGAGTCCCAGACAGAGGGAGATTGACAGTTATTTTGTGTTTCCTCCATTTGCGAATAACTGCACCAACTGTTCCTTCTTACCAAGCTGCTTGGCAATGGTTTTCTAGCCAATTCCAGCCTTGTGTAAGTCTAAAATCTTGTACCTAACATCCTTGGATAGCTCTTTGGTCTTGGCCATGGTGGAGAGATTAGAATCTGATTGATTGATTGCTTCTGTGGACAGGTGTCTTTTATACAGGTAACAAGTTTAGGAGCACTCCGATTAAGAGTGTTCTCTAATCTCAGTTTGTTACCTGTATAAAAAGCCACCTGGGAGCCAGACACCCGATTGAGAGGGTTTGAATACTCATTAAGATGCAAATCAATGAATACGATTTTTGACATGCACTTTTCTGATATTTTCTGTTGATATTCTGACTCTCACTGTTCAAATTAATCTGCCATTAAAATTATAGACCGATTATTTATTTGTCAGTGGGCAAATATACAAAATCAGCAGGGGATCAAGTAATTGTTTTCCCTCACTGTAGATATTTGCCAAATTTGACAAAGTGTATTGCTTACAATCTCTGTAAGGTAAGGAACAATCGAGGGTTTGACAGAAGTTATATTCCTAATAAAGTAATGTCACTTTCAAAACCTCCCATGCTTTGCTGGACTGCAATACATTCATAGTTTGGTTTGCAGTCTTTGAAGTAATCAGGATATGGGCTAATACCGCTAGTAAGCTCCACCCTCCCCGCATACACACTCACCTTCCCCGATACGATCTTCTCATAAATTTGAATAGGCTGCTCTGCGAAAAAGGGGGGGTAGCCAGCAGCCATCTCATATATAAGCACTCCCAAAGCCCACCAGTCCACTGCTTTATTATAACCCTGGGAGATGGACGAAAGATATAGATGGATGTCAGATATGCCTAAACAATGAATACATTACATTACACTTGTCTTTGGACAGTAAGGTCCAGATAGGTCCATAGATATCTAGTTGATGAAGTTATAGAAAGATTCTGTCATGAACACGAATCACAAGGCTGCTATATCGACGCGGAAACCCACCGAGCCTCTCTTTAGTGGCGTATTGGATGCCTACCTTACTAAGGATGATTTCTGGGGCTAGGTATTCAGGGGTCCCACAGAGTGTCCAGGTTCTGCCTTTCACACGCTTTGCGAATCCAAAATCTGTTACCTAGAGCACAGGTTGATTCACACATTGAAATTACAACTACATCTACAATGCACATTTGCAAGAGAACTTTGTGCATTTACTGGATTACGGACGAAACATGGCGTGACAGTCACGTCATGTTACGAAATGCTGGAATGATTGTAGGCTACAGAGTCTACACAATAGTGACCGTCACAGTGCCAATTGAACCATATATGATTTGTCAGAAGTAGGGCTAGGTATTCGTTTTATGAGTAGATATTAGTTTTTCAGTTTTGGGATTCAAATATTATTTTAATTGCATCTTATGTACAGTGTGTAGATTTGCCCTAGTGACTAATAGTTTCTCGGAGTTCAGAGTTCCATTGGCTGCACTTAAACACATTCAGTTTCAACATGGCTTGGTCTGTAAGCAGACACATAATCCTCTTTCAACACAGCTACATGGCAACATGGCTAATGCAGGCAGATCACAACTCCTATTGATTCAATTGATCAGTCAATCAAAACCTTGCAGCATGCAGTGGCTATTTTGAGAGCTAGGCTATCATCAAACTAGAGTACCGGTATGATAATTATGTCTGCCATAAAAATTAATGCAACGGCAGTCCATGCAGAATTGATAAATTAATGTTTTGGACTAAATACTGTATTTTACTGGATGCAACAAGATCATTTTTTACCGATCGAACTATTAGTTATTGCTGGATATTAGTGGTGGATGTTATTGGTTGATATTAGAGTCTTCATAGGTGAGTAGTTAACTCAACAGTTTAAGTACAGTATGTTGATTGTCTGACAAAATGGGCGTTAATTGTGCCTGCTATTGTACAGTTGTGTGCAAATACTTAAAGCCTGCAAACAGACCTGTCTGCCCGCTTAGATTTTTAATGGGTTATGAAACATGATTGTTTTTAATGGAGTTTTGAGAAAGAGAATTCAAACATGTTCGGAAATACCAAAGACAAATTGAAGCCTGTAAAATGGTATTCGGGCCAGCCCTAGTCAGAAGCAATCAACATATGAAAAATGTAATGGGAAAAAACAGTATCGTCCAAGTTGAAAGTTGGAGTTTACCTTTGTTTATTCAATTTATAAAACACATCTACCCATTAGTAAGAACACTTTCTCTTACCTGGATGTACCCCTGCTGGTCAATGAGTAGATTCTCAGGCTTCAAGTCACGGTAGATAAGATCCAGTGAGTGAAGGTATTCAAACGTCAGCACAATCTGAGCTGCGTAGAAGCGGGCGTGAGGTTCACTGCAAGACATGTCAGCAGGGGTCTATGTAATTTCATGTCCATAAATAGTGATAGTGAATCATTTGTCTTACATGACAAAAATTCACTTTTTTAGAGTGTCAATAGTTGAAGCTACCCTAAGAAAAAGGACATTAAAAGGACAGGAAGGTCCACACCTTTTAGTTGAGTTAGTTGTCTATAAATAAATTTGCTGTTGAAACCCACCCACGGCTCTGATGTGTTGTGCATAAAGAGACACTTTACTGCATAGTTTGAGATGTTGAAACCAATAATTGTTCCAGGGTCATCTATCTACAGTATAATAATATTATTATTATTATTATTATTAGTATTATTATTTAATAATAATAATAATGTTTCTCTTTTTAGAGTGGCACACATCGTTTCCCACTGTCAATGTTGGTGTAGCTAATAGGGTGGAGCCAAATCCAGCACAAGTAGTGTGTTTTTACAAATTCGAATAAATATTTATTTTAAAAATTATTTGAGAGAAATACCAGTTAGCAAATAGCTAGTTTTCAGTACAGTAGTGAGAGCGGTGCTCCGCTTGCTTCGCTGACGTAACAGGAAGATAATACAAGTAGTGTGTGAACTGATCAGAGCCGCAATGAGCGCAGCCATATTAAAATCAAAATACACAAAATAAATTACCGTTGCAGATAATATCACACTGGGGAAATAGAGCGCTATTTAGAAAAGTTGCTACGCCACAATTATTTAATCTTAAACCCGAAGTGGAGCTTTAGACAAACATGTTTTTGGTAGTGCTGCAGCAGACTAATTTTGTTATCGTTTCAAATCGGATCTACACAAACCGTTTAAGGAATGATGTGCAACACCCTTAAGTAAACTCCTCAGCTAAGTAAAAATGTAGCCTTAAGTGTCGTCCTTAAGAAGATATATTAAGGTGCTTTGTGCAACCGGCCCCAGATCCTTAAAGTCCTGTAAATAGTGAGGTGGGCGTGCATCAATGAGCCTTGGCCGACCATGACCTTGACGCCGGTTCACTGCTTTTCCTTTCTTTGATCACTTTGATAGGTTCTGACCACTGCAGACCGGAAACACCCCACAAGAGCTGCCGTTTTTGAGATGCTCTGACCCATGCTCTACCCATCACAATTTGGCCCTTGTCAAAATCACTCAGATCCTTATTCACTGCTTCTAACATATCACCTTTAAGGATAAAATGTTCACATGCTGCCTAATATATCCCACCCACCGACAGGTGCCATGATAAATAGATGATCAGTGCTATTCACTTCACCTGTCAGTGGTCATAATGTTATGGCCGATCGGTGTATATGCTTACTCCGCAAACACTTAGTCGGTTACAACAAATGTTAAGGTTTCACTGACTTATTACTACGGACAAATTATATGTTTTGCACGTTAGTATAGTATATATTGTTAGATCTACATATTGTTAAATCTACATAAGAACAGCTGTAGACATAAAGTATCTGGTGCGAGACAGCTGTGGTTGCACAACAAATCAGTTTTCAAGAAAGGTAACTGCTGCGTCATGCCTAACCCACCCACGAAGACGACACAGTATGTGTGTGTGTGGGCTGCGCCTCTTGTCATTTCTCAGCAAAAACACACACACAGATGTTTCTAAATAAAGTGTGATATTATTCCACATTGTTTCGTTTGAGTAAAGAAGCGAAGGCAATAGAATAGTTGCCATAATCCGACATCGTAGTTACGGGGCTTTGTATTGTGTTTTGATAACTACAAAAAGGCTCAGTGGTTCCAATCTAGTGTTGAGCTAAATGTGAAATGAAAATTGTAGTTTAATTACAGTAGCAACGTATATGAGAGCGCAACAGGCTGCATCTGTAGCAGGTTGGGTATCTGTGCGTGTCTATGTGCGGACCGGGGTTCTGTATTCCGGAACCGCGTCACGAAACCGGACGTTTATATCGCGGTTTCGGTTTATGAACCGTTACACCCCTACCAAACACGATATATTTGCAGAACCAACGTAGGCTGGTATAGTTTTAAGTCAAGTTTTAAGGCAAGTATTTTATTACACCTTGGAAAAAATAGAGGTACAGGTCGACCATGGTGACGTGGGTACGGCCATGACTGTAGGGTAGAATATTGTAGGATATCTGTAGCTACAAAGTAGCAACAAAGCAAAAATTATCACTTTGTTAATACTAGTACTAGTACTTTGTTAATAGTTGTACCACGCACAGGTCAACTCTCTTCCCTGTTTTGTACGTGTTCTGCAGCTTGGCATTCAGTCCCAAACTGCCTACATTCGAACGGAACTGTAAACATTACACCGACTTGAACGCAGACTTGCAATCACCTCACGGTGCATTGCGTGCATAATTCAACCACGGCAAAAACCGAGTATCGAGAGATTTCAGAAATAGGCCTACTCACCCGAAATACATTTCTAATAACAATAAATTTTAGAAAATAATGTTCAATTATATTGCCTAATAACTGTCAAATCATAATTATTACCAGGTAGTCTACTGAAAGTGTTGGAGCTCAGCTATGTGTACCAGAGCTCAGCTCCGCCTGGCTCTGGCCCAATTTAATCCCTGGGCGTAGTGAGACCTGGGGCCTCATTTATAAAACTGTGCGTAGAATTCACGTGAAAATGTTGCTTACGAACGAAACAGAAAGTGCGTGCACACAGAAATATTCAAATTTATAAAACAGTACGCACGCCATCCACGCCAGATTTCCTTTATAAATCACAATCTACTCTCAATATAGCGCAGGCGAATGAGCGTCTTGTCCCACCCAATGAACGCCCATATGCGCCTATAAATGGTCAATGAAATGACCAGAATTAATATTCATTGATGAATTTAATGAAGGCAAATCCAAACAGAGAGCCCCCTAAAAAGTATTTTCACCCAAATGTGAAATTGAAGCTCTTGTAGGTGAGGTTGATAGACGTAAACTAATTTTTTGAGGGGACATATTGTGGGCATTGCAACTGTCAATAAGAACAGACATCACTAAAGATTCGTGGTTAGGGGGTATTCATTAGGACATTATAAACCTTTGGTCAAGTTTGTGAGATCCAATATGATTCTCTTCCCATACCGACACCAACAAAAGGCACAAAGATGGCTAGATAATATGTAGCAAAAACGTAGTGGAAAGTAAAAACACTACCGTGCAAATAATACAGATAAACCATACAAATATACAGAATAAAACCAATTTGTTTAATATGGAACTTTCTGTAATGGTGTCCAATGAATTGCACAATTGTTGTATAAATCAATATATTTGTTTCTGTTCCTCAACACACTGAAACGAATAAAGCCAAAATAATAGTAGAAATACAAATGTATAACTAATACTTATATTCAGCACGAAACAACACACACAACGCAATGGATTTTGGGAAAGGGGGCATAGTTCAGTCAATAGAGAGAACAAGATATTATTATACTACAGCGTTTTATTTGCCCAGTAACGTTTGGCGATCTGAAAAGAAAATGTCTTAAACATTTTCTGGTATGAATTAAATAAATGTTATTGTTTTACACATTGTTGGCTGTCTTGGTTGCCTTAGTAAATATATCTCATGCTTCCTAGGCCGTTTCTAATTATAGGTATATTTAGAATTAATATTTTAGGCAACGTGCATGTTGTTCGCTTTGTAAGAGATTTCGATCTATTTTTCAAAGAATTTCTTGAGTTTAATCCTTCTGCCATCGTTGTAGTTTCCCATTTCTCCAATTTTTGTGCGTACGCATGGGTCACAGTGTGTGTGGAGGACCGCACACTCTCACATCAAGTTAGGTTTTCATAAATCCCAAACCTTACGTAGAAACTGGCGTACGCATTCTTTTGTGCGTACGCAATGTTTATAAATGAGGCCCCTGGTGTTTCCCATAACAATAGTAACAACCGTTTCAGCTGTCTTTTTTTCTACATGAAAAATGCCAAAAGAAGTTACGTCTGAACGCGGCCTAAGAGTTACCTATTTAAAGAGAACAACATCACTCACCTGAACCTTCCAATTCTCCTTAAGTGGGAGAACATTTCTCCTCCAGGGACATATTCCATCACCATATAAAGATTTGTGTTATCCTGTAGGGAGACCAGGTTTCAATGTTGCCACCCTTCATACATACTGTATAAAACAGTGGAAGCTTACATGCACATTTGAGGGCAAGAGACAAATGCAGCGCAATATGCAACCCATACCTTGAATGAGTGCTCAAGTCGCACCAGGAAGGGAAAGCTGACGGCTTGGAGGATCCGTTTCTCATTCAGTGTGTGTTCAATCTGTTTGAGCTTTACAACCTG
Source organism: Amblyopsis hoosieri (assembly GCA_027564755.1). Taxonomy (NCBI): domain Eukaryota; kingdom Metazoa; phylum Chordata; class Actinopteri; order Percopsiformes; family Amblyopsidae; genus Amblyopsis; species Amblyopsis hoosieri. The sequence goes on along the minus strand of JAODUE010013439.1, from coordinate 7,446 downwards.
AACGGGGCAGCAAGACATCATCAGCAAAACGTACCGCCAAGCTTATTTTTATTAGCAATTCAATTACCATTCATCATGACTGCCCTTAAATTAATTTTGGGGCATTCAAAATGACATTTTGTGATCCATATGAAGAAAACTGCTTAACAATTAAAATGAATCACGATACATCTCGTTCACACACGCACGCACGCACACGCACACACAAAGATGAGACTTCAATTTAATTAGTTCTGTCTATTTTCACAACACAAAGGTAGGCCTATTCTAAGACGTGTGTAAAGCCAACACTGGTCTGGTTTACAACGTACTGCAGCACGCAGGGCTTGTCCATTACACACTATGACTACCATTGTTGCTAGATTGGAGTTTTAATTGTTTTGTTTGGTAGGTAGAAATAATGTATTATTGATGCAACATCTAATCATCTCTCAAAACCTCCAGAACCCCCAAGGAAAACAATATAGGAGCAAATTAAACACATTTGTATGCATATGATTAACTATGATTAATTGCATATTACGGGGTAATAACGCAATTACACATTTTGATTACTAGACAGCTTCAATTTATATAGATCATTAAAGCTAATCCAGAACATTTACACACAATGGACACCAACTTGACAGCAACTTCTATTAGGTTCTTATCAGGGGAGTATATGGCATCAATAGTAGTACATACTGCTGAGAAAGCTTCCCCATATCATAACAAGTCAATTCTTAAAATCATGATAAATATTCAGAAGGGAGGTCTGAATATCTTGATACATGAGGCATGTACACAACAACAATACCATCTGTGATTTACATACACTTCATTCAAGTGATTTACCTTCTGTTTGTCAAGTATTTTCATGGCAAAATGCTGGCCCGACTCTTTGTGCTTGACCAGCATGACTCGACCAAAGGAACCAGTGCCTAATGTCTTCAGACGGTCAAAATGGTCCAAAGCTGCAGTTTGCTAGAGGGCGAGCGGAAATAAATTAGAAGTTAAGGAGAAACATACTAAACACAAGCTCACAGTTTATGTTTTGAAACAACTGCATGAACAATGACATGTAGAGTGTGAGTGTGTGTGTGTGTGTGTGTGTGTGTGTGTGGGGGGGGGGGGGGGGGAATGGGGGGAAAGATCTGATTAAGTAATATAAAAATTAAAAAATTT
>JAODUE010013429.1:0-26461 GCA_027564755.1 Amblyopsis hoosieri | reverse complement strand
GGTGTTTAAGTGAGTGTGTGTGTGTGTGTATGTGTGTGTGTGTGTGTGTGTGCGTGTGTGTGTGTGTGTGTGTGTGTGGTCCACTCACTGGTGAGTGTGTGTGTGTGTGTGTGGTCCACTCACTGGTGTTTAAGTGTATGTGCAGCATACTGTGTGTGTGTGTGCATGTGCGTGTGTGTGTGTGTGTGAGTGAGTATACGTGTACGTTCATATCCCCCTTCTCGTTAGTGCATGTGGTCAAGCGTGGATTAATTAGCAGTAATGTAATTCACACTGCCGTATTTCATTATGTTCAAAGTGAACCCCCCCCATTCCCCTTTCATACCCTTTTCACTAACCACACTCTCATCACACACTCTCGACTCCATAACTTACTGTGTCAACTGTATTCTTTCTCTCTCTCTCTCCCTATCTATCTCTCTAACACACACACACACACACACACACACACACAAACCTGAAGAAAATGTGTCTGCCCCACTCCCAAGTAGCTGGTCCATTGCTCATTTCAATATCTTACTATCAGAATATACTATACAGAATTACTCCCACACACTTTGTTTCTTTATAGTAGCAGACAAGTACTGTTCAAGCATTTGATCTCATATTGTTAACAACTGTCCTTGTTCCTTGTTTTTTTTCTCTTTAACACACACACACACACACACATCCTCTCTACACCCATTCTGCCTCTGCCCTCTCGCTCACCCTGCACATAACCCTGGAGGCTATAGTGCATGTTACGGTAAGGTTAGAATCACAATAAGCATATAATGTGGTTTTGCTAAATGTATAGTCGGTTATTGCAAGTTAATTGTAAGATATGGTGAGTGAATTGGAGGTGAAAGTAGGACCATACAAATATCAATGCAATAGAAAGAAATATAATATTGCGGCGCTAATAAATTGCATATGATACCATCAATGGCATCAGAGGAGACCCGACAAAGGCAATTAGCCAACTTTAGATCTACTGTAACACTGCCTATAGTTTAGACCAAAAATATAGTTTTATTTGCTGCAGAGATGAGTAGTCTAGACACACAAAGAAGTTGCCCGAATGTTTGCCTGTAATGTAAACCTACGCCAAACAATTAACTTTGCATTGGCTCTGGTTTGTTTTGGATAAAATATAACCTAACCAAATGCCATAGCTTTTCACGATACCTCGTGCTGCATAGGGTCTACCCAACACATTGTTTGACACTACTGTAGTGTCACTGTTTGACTCACTTCACATCATAATAGCCCTTAAATGCAGGGAAAATAAAAAAAATTGTGAAACAGTTATATGGTCAAGAGTTCAGAATCATTGTCTTTGTCACAGAAAACTGATTAAAACACAAATATAAATTGTTGCGTTTAATTTAGATTATTAGGTTAATTAAAATGTAGTCTGTAATTAATTCGATTATTTTTAATCGCTTGACAGCCCTAATATATACAGTATATATATATATATATATATATACTGTATATATAAATACAGTATATACAGTATATATATCTTTTATATTGTCACGTTGCAGCAAGGTGAGGACATAAACGCGAGACACGTCATAAATTAGAACAAGGTTTAATAGAGAAACACAAGGCAGGTACATGGAGAGCAATGCATACATTAACAATAACCGACACAGGACTGGGGAAAACACTGGGGCTATATCCACAAGTAGACAAGACAGGAGGACAGACCATTGGCTAAGGTGCTACACATCAGACATGATTACACACACACAGGTGGAAGTAACTAGACTGAGAAACACAAGGAAACAGGCCTGATACACAAGGTAAACACATGAAGTGACGAGACAGGGAACGCTGGACTGACAGAACGTTACATGTATATTTTCTTTGTAGCTTTTGTTTGTTTGTTTGTTTGTTTGATTTTTAAAGATACATATTCCTTGAAAATGAAATGTTTTATACATGCCCACTTTTCACCAAGCAAGGGATGACAGCAGGTGGTAAAAATATTGATTTCATGTGGTGGGTTAGCAGCCACAGAAACTCACATTTCCAACTCAGTCTATGATTGAAACACAGCTATGTTCAAAAGGGAATGAGAGTACACCTGTAGTATATGGGGAGGGTAGAGAATGATGGGAGCCTATTACTGCTGCAAGGGCGGGGGTGTGTGGTGTGGAGGGGGTGCTGCTAGAGAAAAATATGAGCCACGCAGCGCAGGCTACATGTGCTGGTTCCAAATAGAAGGGTAACACCAGACAAATAACGATAAGAGTGTACCTTTGAGATCAAAGGGGAACAGAAGTCGAAAGACAGAAAGAGAACGAGCGAAAGAGAAGGAGAGAAAGAGAGATAATCGATAGGACAGGACAAATCTGGATCGACATCGTGTGACTTCTCCTGTCGATGTTGGCGTCACCTGAGTGCAAACGGATCACATTCAAATGATCTGAAACAATGAGCTGTCCACCCATACAGATCAATGAACTGTCACCAACACCGCGTTGGGGTGGCTGCCTACTTTGTGTGTGTGCGTGTGTGTGTGCGTGCGCGTGCACGTGCGTGTGTGTCCCGTCTGTGATTGCTGTGGTAGACTGAGAACATGGATGTGGTGGACACTGCTGGGATGAGTCCAACAATAAGTCATGATTGATTCTGTCCCCTGCCTGTTGGAGGAAAAGGCAAACACATTCCCCACCGGCTCTAGAGAAATAGATTGTGCGGCAGGAATGCCATTGTTACTGAAAGGCACATTTTGCCTGACACGCGGCGCTATTTCTCCTCCTCTGCTTCTCCTTTCTTACAATGACAAATGCTCTCACTATGATGGATTGTATTGTTTCCCATCACACGTCTCTCCCTCTCTCTCTCTCTCTCTCTCTCTCCCACACTCTCTCTGATACCCTCCCTCAATCAGACAAACACGCGCACACAGCCTTCAAGATCGAGAGCATGAATTCAGCTCTACATCTCTCATCATGCGTTTCAAGGTTAGCAGGGATGAGCAATTCCCCCATAATTGCATTATTATACTGTAGGCACATCAGCTATGCATGGATCACACACACAACATATAGCAATGGAAACAACAGAATGAGCATTATTATCTATATTAGCAGGTGGACAATATACTGTAGCCTTCTTCTCTACTTCTCTCTCTTCTTCTACACATAAGAAATTGTTTATACTCGTAAGTCAATGTATACAAAAAAAAAATTTAATTTACAACTAAACCAAAGCAAGCAAACAAACAAACACACAAACACACAAAAGTGCAGCGTGAAATCCTTATGGAAGATTCTTTTTTTTGGGGGGGGGTTTCTTAACCTCTACAACGCTTCCCCCCATTACCACTCTTCAAGTGAAGCATATAAGCTTACTTCATGTGTGTTTGCCTATTATTATACACGTCTGGATCGCCAAGCCTCTCAGCTATCAATATAACAATCATTGGCTAAATGAAACAATCATTTTCAAAACCAAGCCGATAAAGAAGCATGTCGCAATTTGATTATGCAAAAAACGCATAATACACGTGCACAAGCACGCACATCGCAAATTTATTAATTTCAATCAATATATTCATATCATGCATTTGATATATAGAGGAGACTCTTCCGGTACTAACCATATTCTCTGATTCCACATAGCACCACCTCTCCCTGAATAAGCTTATGATTTTTCAGATAAAATAAAGTTTTTCGACTTATAAACAACACACTTTTGTTGATAAAGCTTACTTTTGATCGAATAAAAATCATGTGAAACTGTATTCCATTACATAAAGTACCTTGAATACTGCGGGTCTGAGATTGTGTTTGTACTTTTTTTGATATCATGGCGATTGAGTTCCACGATCTGTTGTGGGATATGTAGTTCTATGTGAATTAATTGCCATCTAACAGACAGCCATTACTTCTGCGAAAACACATCGTTGATCTATATGAAGATGTCCATCTTGCTCTGACGTCTTAGGCATTCAAAGCGCAGAATATATGTGAAATGTAATTTATAATTGAGACAGAATATACACTTTTGAGTCTGAATGCATTTTAGAACATATATTATTGATATAATAGCATATAGAAGCAAATATATGCATATTTGTGGAGGCATATCTGCTTTCTTAACACACATTTCTCATTTTATGATTTAGTAAGCCTATACTAAAACCCACAAAAATGTGTATTTGTTCACGTCACTGGCTTCAAGCTTGACATATCGTGTAAATGGGTTTAAGATGCATAATTGCATTAAATGATTCAGTTTTGAATAACTTTCTGTCAGGCGAAAATTTAAAACATATTAATTCTGTGTTTGATCTTCATGTACTCTGGACCAGTGTCATCCAAATTCATTATTTAATCTGAAGAGACATCTCTCGTGTGTTTCCAACAGTTTAATACCAAGATGAAGTCTGCACAGGCTTGATATGAGACTCATTTATGTATGGTCACACCTTTCTGAGAAAAAAAACCTAAGAAGGAGCATTGGGTTTGTGTATTTGTGCAGTTAAGCCTAAACGCTAAAGCCAAATTTACATTGTTGTCTTACACTGCCACTTTGAGTGGCAGTGTGCCGAACATGAATGCCCCAGCATCCAATACCCCTGTGCCACACAAAAACTGCTTTTGTCCACACTAATGTTGTGAACTTAAATGTGACTGAAATTCAAATGTACAGATGCTTACAGGGAAACTGGATTATATGGACAGTAATGTCACTAAAATAATAGTTGTTCTGAACTGAATTTAATAGGAAGTAGATAACACACTCAAAATGTAAAGAAAGCTACCTTTTAGTGTTTAACTAAACTAACTAACTATTTAGTTTTGTGTTTTCTTTTGTGCGTGTTTGTGTGTGTGTGTGTGTGTGTGTGTGTGTGTCTGTGTGTGTGCATGTGCCGCGCGCGCACGTGTGTGTGTGTGTGTGTGTGTGTGTGTGTGTGTGTGTGTGTGTGGATTTTGTGGGCCACATTAAAATAAAGTTTATCAGAGAATGCTAACACAAAGACCTCTCTTTGCCACCTTATCCATTATTCTGCCACATTTTCTCGCTAAATATGGAACATCATTTTTCTTGTTGGAGAAATGTCATGGGAGTATGCCTCTCCCTTTCTCTTACACCCCTGCTTTAATTAGCGTTGTTTAATTACTAGTACTGTATTTTTTAGGTTGAGGGGATTTGATGTCTGGTGAGGAGTGCTGGGGAAGTCCTTAAAGCTTTTGAGCAATAAAACGCCAACTTTTAACTTTTGCATATAATGTAGATCATCATCTGAAGGCATAACATGGCCGCTGGGTCTGAATGTGTTGGCCTTTTACAAAAAATACAATATTTATATTGACATTAAAAAACAATATGGTTCCAAAACATTCTTCAGTTTGCTCAGAAACAGTTGCATTCTGTAGAATTGCCACTTGCTAGTTAAAAAGTCAGAAGGAGACATTGTTTATACATTTTGTGCATTTTAGGTGCTGGCTGTGCCGGCCAGCATAAGAATGATTAGCTGACTTTATGTTTTGCTTCCAGGCTATAGGCTAATAATGCAGACGAGCTTCATCTCTATCCACTTTTACTGTTTTCACCAGAAGCTGTTTTTCAACCTTGTTCTGATCCTATAGAGCTTAACCACATTGTAACTCTAAGCGGTTTGCTAAATGCTATGCAGAGTAACCAGGGGGCTGAGCTGTTGCCAGGAAACAGGGTCATATTTGCCCCTGGTAATTACTGCTCATTGGTTCAATGGCCTATTACAAAGATTTGGTCACAAAATCATTTGTAAATTACATTCACATGTGTACATTTACAATAGATATTAGTAATTGTTCCTCGATAAGGAATTATTGTTAACTAAGACCATCCCTGTTTTATTTTTTTCCAAGTTGATGATTAAAATGTAGTAATTTTATAATGAATCCCTCGAACCATCTTTGTCTATCTCATTCTCATTATTTGGCACAGAATGGAGTACAGAGAGAGAGAGAGAGAGAGCGAGAGAGAGAGAGAGAGAGAGAGAGAGAGAGAGAGAGAGAGAGAAGTATGTAACAGTTATGTTACATCGATGTTCATGTTTGTGTACTGTCCAAATTATACGTATGTTCATGGCATGTTTTGTATACTGTCCAAATTTTTGGACATACTGTATATTGGTTTTGTTGCTTTGTTTTGTTATGCTTTGGCAACATTGTATTTGAACTTTCATGCCAATAAAGCAAATTGAACTGAATTTAGTTGAATTTAATTAAGAGATAGAGAGAGAGAGAGAGAGAGAGAGAGAAAGAGAAAGAGAGAGAGAGAGAAAGAGAGAGAGAGAGAGAGATATTATTAAATAAATATAGTAAATTATTATACTGTAATACTAACCAAAGACAGCAAACTATTATATATGCCTTTCAAATTAGGTATCAATGCAAAAAAATAAAGTTCATGCTGAATTAACTCTCTCACACACACACTCTCTCTCTCTCTCTCTCTCTCTCTCTCTCTCTCTCTCTCTCTCGCGCAAGTCGTTCCTCAGCAACCATTCCCATGCCGATCATCACCAGCGCACCACACCTCCACTCTCAGAGTCCCTCTGTTCTCACAGCGAGCAGACCAGCAGGGGCAGATGAGTGAGAAAGGGAGGCGTGAACAGGAGGCGTCCAGAGCTTGGCAGCGTGCTCACACTGTGTTGTAATGAGCAAAGAGACAGCAGCTATGGGAGCTGATGGAGTTGTTGTTGTTGTTGTTGTTTTCACTGACATGCTGTAGTTCAGACAGCTCTGGGGCTGTGCAGTAATTCTCAGATAACCATGCGAATGCTCATAAGTAGAAAAGATAAGACACACTTAGGGAGGGAGGAGCACGGACCACACAATGGCCTTGTACAGCCTATCTAGAGTGTGTGTGAGAGAGAGAGAGAGAGAGAGAGAGAGAGAGAGAGAGAGAGAGAGAGAGAGAGAGAGAGATGGGGGGAAGCAAAGTGAGAGATGGGTCAATAAAAATGGAGACTGTAGGAGAGAGGAGAGGGAAGGCAAGGACAGGCCTTTTCCTTCTCTGTGACTTTAGTGCCACCTACATCTAGAGCTTGGCTCTAGGTTTCAAATTTTTACATATTTGCTCTATTACTGTAACATAATTACCATAATAAAACAGCCACCGCTGCCAGTTCTATGTCCTGTGAACCTGGAATGAACCCATAGCATCTAAAACCCTTCATCTTATTTACACAGACACACACAGATTACCTCTCTCTCTCTCTCTCTCTCTCTCTCTCTCTCTCTCTCTCTCTCTCTCTCTCTCTCTCTCTCTCGCTCTTAGCTATAGATACTGCCTCCATAATATGTACTGTATGTATGTATGTGTGTGTGTGTGTGTGTGTGTGTGTGTGTGTGCGTGTGTGTGTGTGAAGTGGAGTCTCGTGCATGTGAATCTGATCAGCCCCATCTGCTGCCAAGATAGGTCAAGTTTACATCTAAGGGGGTCCTCTTTGACTGTCTTTCACTCATGAAAGAGGGTGAATATCTGGCTTCTCTGTACTTTCCTGTCATTTGTTCTCCAGTAGGGCGTTCTTAATTTCCACTTAATATTTTATCTTTCTCCTTTGTTTATTAATTTCTCAACACCTGTCCTGTGTAGTGTATGTAGAGTTTGAATCTTAAATAATTCCCTATTGGTGCTGCATGGTTCCTGACTCTGTTGTCATATTACATACTATGAACAGTCTTGTTACACAATGGATTGAAAGACAAGGGTGCTTGAGAGATAAAATGGTATAGGCTATAGTCACACTGCAAGCCTTTGTGCTAAATTTAGACTAATTAAATAACAATTTTTTTGTTTGGCTATTCACAGTATCAGATTCCACTGCAAACTGCATGCTCCTGATCTGACCCACATGCACAAAGAACAAGATGTCACATGATGCACACTGTTGAATAGAAGTAAGCATTGATTGATGCCCAAGAAGTCAAATTGATTTATTATATAATGTGCCGTGGAAGCCATCAAAGTTTACTAGTGTCACAGCAGATACTGAAGCTCACTGCACAATACACATGTAGCTTTACTGTATCACCACCGTGATTTGCACACTGACTACAGATTTGATCTGCTTCTAGTATTTCCATACTGTCTGTAAAAAAGCGTCAGCACTGTACATGTCTGCCTCATGTACAGTGTAAACACCCATTGATTAAAATGGGAGCAAATCTGCTCCACCTGTAGTGTGCAACAAGTTTGACACACATCCCTCCACTGATGCAGCCATTTTCCATGTTTGTGTTCTCTTCTAAATGAATGGCAATATCAAGAGAGTGACGTAAAGCTTGCATTGCAAAAAATTAAACCTGAATCTGATTCATACAATGGTGTGTTACGGCCATTGGAAAACTATTATTTACAAAGATGAAGGAGGGCGGTAATATTCTGAGATTACTACTACTAGAAGTAGTATATTTACATTAACAACTGATCATTTCTATTGTTACAGATTTAAGGAGATGAGTCAGGCACTGGCAGTGTTCTTGGAGTCAGGCCTCTCAGATCAGGCCTATAAAAACAAGCGTGCATTATGACTTGATTGATCATGTCACTTAGGGTGATTTTATCAATCAATTGCTGACTTTACTAGTTCTTAGAGATGAGTCACTGTTGTGGTTTTGTGATTACAGTTTTGTGAATGTGTTTAGTGATTCAGGAATTGTGTTTAAGCGAATGAAAAACTGCACTATAACTCTCTTATGAGTTTTATTCATTCAAATGAAATACAATTGCGTTGTATTTCCTGATGCACAAAAGCTATTAACTCAGTATGCCACATTTTACGGCAAGGTCTCTATGAGGGTTAGAAAAATACATACATTTCCGACTATAGTCACAAAGAATATATGTTATTGTTGCAAATGTATGACTTGGAATATTACCTCCCTCCATCCATCCATGAATTCAAGACATATGGCCCATATCAAAATTGAAAAAATTAGATTCTATGTGATTTGTGCTGTTCACACTGTGAACATATCTAAGTCACAGATCTAGGTGAAAAAAATTGGATTTGGGTCGCTTCTGTCTGCAGTCTGAATGAGATGTGAGAAATACGTATGTCTTCACCAGTTTATGCAGTCTGAATGAATATATGTTTGGGAGAGTGGGTGTACAGTATACCTTCCTCCTGTATGTCACTGGTGTCAGCCTTCTGAACAAGAATAACTCTTGGGTTTAATGGAAATATTATTTGTCCATAAAAGAAGAAGGAATACGTTACAAAAACATGAACTATTTTTAATGAATGGGTTATGCATGATTAACCATGTTAAAATGCATCCACCCTCCAAATGTGACAATGTTTCTTTACCTAAAGCACCTGCAGACAAAATGTTATTGTAAAATTTAGGGATGGCACGATTCATTTTTTTCAGTACCGATACCGATACAGATACCGGCACTTTGGCCGGTATCGGCCGATACCGAGTACCAATCCGATTCCAGTGTTAAATTAAGTTTTAATTGGATTAGCCCCATGGATCAGCTATAACTGTCCAATTGTCACCGATACCGATCCAGCTTTTTAAGTCAGTATTGGACAGATTTCTGATCTCAGTATCGTATCGGTGCCATCCCTAGTAAAATCCAAATCAAACTGCTTAGGAAAACACAGATTTATTGACAAGGGTGTTAATACAATACTGACACAAACTATAAGAAAAAATGTAAAGAAATCTCAAACATACAGTAAGACATGAACCCTGATTAAAAACACACTCCATGACTTTATGCCTGACCTTATGCTGTTCTAAAATCTTACTGACAGAATATTGGTTATGTTTGTCTTCATATTGATACTATGCATACATTAAGTTAGCTATAAGATAACTTAAGTCCGTAGTAGTGAATCTCTTTCCTCCTCACTATTAGACCATATTCATTAGTAGTGGTTTTGTCAGGATAGTCTGGTAGTAGAAGTGTCCACATGACTGTTAATAGGGCAGTTGAACTACCAGTATGGTAAGATCTCATGTAGCTTACATTTTCAAAAATTTTTTGTGCAATTTGTGGTAGAGTGAACCCCCTCCAACCTCCCACCAATGCCCCTGAGCTTGTATTGATCTAGCTGTGTTAATTACATTTTCCTCTACCTATTTAATTGACCACGGGGCAAGCTTAACCGTTACTATGACATTTAGCACGCACACTTACAGGCACACCCATTTACCTACAGCAATATTGACATTCGCATTATAGACATTCTTCTGAATGAGGAAGATTTGTGTATTGGTAAACATAGTAACTGCATGAACCTGTCATGATTCTCAGATCTTAGATGAATTAAAATGTTTGGTCAATGAAGGAAGAGAAAGAGAACAAATGATTTACCACATTCAACTGATTCATGGAATAGTTTATTGAGAATGTCAAGGTGTCCTTTAGTCCATTCAACAAGTGTCTGTGTGTCTGCTATCTCTCTTTCTCTCTATGCCTCACTCTCTGCCAAGGACACTATCCCTGCTGTTGTTACCATGGAGACAAGCCCAGCCGGGCTGTGGGCGAGACATGTGTGGGACCATTGGTGACTCTTTCTCTGTGTGTGTGCGTGCGTCCTTGTGTGCGTGTGTGCGCGTGTGCATGTTTGTGTGAGCATTTGTTGTAAATCAATATACCAACGTTTTTATGTATTTATTAAATATTTTATTTATTATTTATTACCCCTGTGTGAATTATCACAATATATAGAATATGCCCAGGAACATAAAATACTGTATGACATCCTACAGTTCTTATCTTATTACATTCCCATTACAGTTTTCTCAGTCTCTGGTATACATTTCTCAGATCAGAATTGAAATTCTTGAAACTGTAAACTTTCATACCCAGGAACCCCATTTGTCATAAATCAATTTTATCATCATTTTGAACAAATTGCAAATGCCTTGGCACATTCAAGCATATTATCATAATAATTTGACAATTATAATGATCAAACAATTGTATATTATTCAATTGTATGTTTCCCTTATCAATTACATTATGTTAATAAAATGTAATCGTACTACTGTAGTCATTAGGTAACTGCATTAATCAATACATGAAAAATGATTAAACCAGTTGTCATAATCTGGAAATCATATTATCCATACATTAGACTTGTAAATGTGTCCCAAATGAATAAGTAGCAATAGGTGAAACTTGACTTTCACAATATTTAACAATACTATAAAGTCATCAAATGACAAATGACAAATTATGTCCAGTATTGGGCAAGTTACTCAGGAATTTGAATCCTTGAAAAGGTAATAACATCACTTTACTTATTACTTGGTATTAAAAGTAATTAGTTACATTACGTTACATTACAATATTACTTTCACAATCATTACAATCTACAATCAGTCTTGCCCCTTCCGAAAAACGACATCATGTGTAGCCAGCTCATTTTAGAATTGAATCCTCTTTATTGGAACAATATTGAACCATAGCAGTCAACAATCAGCCAAAGTTACTGCCCAACACTGATCATGTCCAAAATATTGCAATCAATCTCCCATAGATGGTAATATACAATGTTGTATGTATAACATGCAGAACATAAACACATTTTTAATGATTAATTATTCATAACAATATTAATTATAACATATTGGGGCCCTAACACCAGGCGGCCCAGTGGATAGCACTGTGGCCTCACAGAAAGAAGATCCTGGGTTTGAACCCCTGTGTCCCTGGTCTGCGTGGGTTTCCTCCGGGCGCTCTGTTTTCCTCCACTATCATAAAACATCAAACAGGAGCTGTACAGTGGCTGCCTGCAGCTCCCTTGATGGGTTAAATGCAGAGGATGAATATTGCTACATGTATGTGTATGTGACAATAGAAGCACCTTTGCATACCTTTAGAAAAAAAAAATCTTTCACATAGTAGTTCAGTTAATCAATCCCTCGCATTTATATATTTGACAATGTAAAATAAATATATTTTTTTATATTAAAAAAAAATGTATCAGAAAGTACAAAGTATATACAATATTGACAATATGGCATTATATCAATGTTAATGTGGCTCGGGAAAGAGAAGTTTGGGGTCCCCTGCTGGAGCTGCTGCCCCCGTGACCCGACTACAGATAAGCGGATGGGGATGGATGGATGGATGGTGATTAGATGCCATCGGCTTGTCATTCTGATAGCCCTGACTGACTGTTCTTTGACATATATATATATATTTTTTTTACTTTTGAGAAGTAAACTAAAGGTTTTGAGCAAGTCAAGGCATATATTAGTGTAAGTAAAAATGTATGTCAAGAGATGTGGGAAACTATTTTCTGATGGAGTAGCCATACACCTGCAGGGCAAAATAGCATGCCAACTGCATGAAATCATCATGTATCCAAACATATCAAACCTCTCTGCGGATTAAAGACAAACATTGTTTCTGGTAGTGGAAATCCCGCCTCCTCTTTCTATGTTATTGGCCATCTCGCTGTCATTCACTTTTTTGCAGCTCAATATCAGACTGTAGAGATTGTGTGGAGAGAGATTGCGGTGGGATGATTTCAGGAATAGCATTAGATGATCATTGTTCAGTATGTGATGTCATAATTTTTAAACAAGCCAATAAACAAATTTTCAAAGAATAATTCTGTTTGGAATAGTGTGAAATAATTTTAGAAGGCCCATTCGCAATTGGCTGCTGTTCTTGGCATACTGCTCAACACAATTAGAATTTGCATCATACCACAGCGCAATACTTCATGCTGTTTTGATTTATCTCTCTGCAAACAATGCACGAAGCCAAATATGTTTGTGTGTGTGTGTGTGTGTGTGTGGGTGTGTGTGCAGTGTGCACGCACACACTTTCAATGCCAATTAATTTATTTTTGTAAACAACACAAAACACCTGGTGTCTTCCACTGTATGTCCCCATTTCTACAGTAAAAGCCTCTCCTTTGCATTGTGGAGTATGTCTAACAAACAAAGAGAGGTCATGAACATCCATGTCGAGACAGGAGCATATGCCAATGCTAAGAATGCTGACAGATATCTGAGCCAATATCAAGCAGGAGTCATAACGCTCGTGTGGCTATACTCCCCCCATGTCCACCAGGGGCAGGATCCCTATTGAGGCTTAGACAGGACCACGTGGATGCTCATCATGACCTCAAAATGGATGACAAACCTTAACATGAACTGTCCCAGAACTAAAAGGATATATGAAGAATGTAATGGAAATTAGACATAGGTTATACAATGTGATCTATGAATTCTAAAATAACTTAAGGTAGCCGCCCACTGGACGCTTCGTTTGGCGGTGCGTCAAGGAATGCAACGTTCGAAAGGTAAAGTCAAATTAACGGAGGAACTCAGAAACCTGCAGATATTCAATGCATGTTAATGGCTTGACGCCCAAGAAATAGAACCGCGTTCTAAACCTTGGCGTTGACGCGCGTCAGACACTGCCAGTGGGACCTGCCCCGTTAAAAAGAACTTGTTCTACAACACTGGGGTCGCTTAACGTGCGTCAACGACTTCAGTGGGCGTTGGGCTTTACAGTAAACTACGTTATCGGCACATCTATAGTTTATTATTTCAGTTTATGATTTTAAAATACAAATTTTTTTATATTATAAATCTGTAAAATCAGCAGTTTCTACATAATGGACATTTGTGAAACACATAAACATATACTGTACAAACAGATGCAGGTATCAAATTTCCTGACATTCTTTCACCTTAGTGTAAATGTGTTTCTTACTACTCTCAACATTGAGTTACAGTTGTGTTCCCTTCCTTCCTCTCCACAGGCATCAACAGGACTGCTCTTTTGAATGATGTCTGTCCCACCTGGAACTCGAACCCCGTTCCCACAGATTACATAGGAAAAACCTTAACAAGGAACGCTAAAACCCAAGGGCTCTAGAGCATTTGTGAGGTGTCAGAAAGCAAGGTTTACGTAACTTACTGCACAGCGCTACCAGCTGGCCACCGTTAAGCTCTCAAAACCACATTAATTTCTCTTTTAACATTAATGTTTCAGCATAGCATAAGTTACGGATATAAGTATTAGTTGCATCAGTTAGGCTACCACACTTTTGTCATGGACCATTTCATCCTACAACATTTTTATTAAAGCCTTGGCCCACTAGAACAATTCATAGGCTATATAATCTTTGGTGTGTAGCAGTTATTAAAAAGATACTTAAACAAGTAAAAACTAGGCAAGCCTAGTTTAGCCGGTTGTGGGCAGGAGCCAACACCATAGGCCAATACATAGTTTAGCATGCAAGATTTCTCCATGAAACTCAGAAGTTGAGATCCAATGCTACTGGTGCATTACTGCCACCTACTGTCTATATGATGTATTGCCACCACCTACTGTAGAATGTAGAGCGTGTGCTTTTTAACAAGATCGATTCTGGGAGTCAGTCAGTCAGTAAGCAAAATGCGCTCATATTGGCCGGTCCCGTTTCAGCAAAAACAAGAGGCATGGTTTTTAATAATAGCACCTAGTCTTGGTTGAGCCATCAGATATGCCTAATCTTCCTTATTTTCTTGTAAACAATTAGCCCTTTGCTAAGTCCTGCAAGGCCCCCTTTGATTACTACTGCTACGACTGTTAAGCTTTTGCACCAGGTGATTTGGCACATTGTGCTACCTATTTATTAGTCTCAGCCTCTTCCACATAATCACATAATATGCTCGTGCAGAACATTTGATAGGCCCCAAAGACAGCAACGGCAGGGTCAGGCTCTAGGCTTTATGCAGCCATGTTTTGTGGATGGTATCACTCGGGAGAGCTGGCTCATACCTCATTAAGAAATTGCTTTTTTTACCGCTGCACTACATTTGTTTTCTATGTTTTCACCATGCGACATATGCACATGCCTTCTGCTGTCATGCACCTCCCATGCTAGAGCAACAGCTGAAAAATATTGTTCTCAACAAAGCAAATCTTTTTATTTTATGTTGATGCACGTAATATGCACAACAATAGATCTCACTTTCAAAATGGCCTGGCTCCTAACCTCGATTCTTGTGCCTCACTGCGACAACAAGCAAAGCCAATTTATGTGCTTTAATTCTTTAAAAAATGTATGTCTGATTGGTAAAATTCACATCTATAAAGATAGAATGCATTGTATTGCATTCCAATATCTATTTAACTGTCTCTGTACTGTGTTATAAAACAAAGGCTGTTACGTAAGAGCTGTAATTGGCAAGTTAATCAATAAGAAAGATGTCTAATGTTTAGTATAGTGTGAGTCATATATTAGTTTATATATCCCTTTTATGGTATTTGCTTTCTGTATTTTTCTGTATTTTACTGTCTTCTTTTATTTACAATGCTCTGATTATGCAATATTTAATCAGCTTACTTTTAAGATGTGACGCATTTGTTAGTCATTGTTGTTTTGATATGTTCATCTAATTATAGTAATAACAAAAAAAGAAAACATAGTACATTTTAACGTGTGGTAGAAGATTTTCTATGGCTGATGGCATTGTCACTCACAAGACTCATATTTCTGGCACAACACTAGTGCAGTCCTTTAATATATTACTGTATGCCAGCATGTCTGGCATACATTTTATACATTTTTTTTTTTTCATGTATTTCTATTACGAAGTAACCACCTAGCCTGATGTAACCAGACCCAATATTCACTTTGTGAATAGGATCGCGACACGTTCCATTGAGAAGTGTTCACAGTAGTTGCCTCCTACTGGGCGTAGACCTCTGGTTCATTTTTTAACTATTGGACAGCCGTTAAGCAATCAGCGTTTCTACAGCTGTTTGTATTGCTTCAACTAGTGCTACCACCATTTTGAAACACGCTTGACTTCACCGTCATCACACTGATTGGTCTGGTCTATGTGTTAGCATAGACACACTGAGGATAAGTGATTGGTGCCCATGACATTCAGGGGCAATATGGTCCACTGGAACTCTTAATTTAATGAAATGTGTTATAATAGAGATCAACATATGCTCCATACAGTATACTCTGGCAACGCAAATATTTGGAATAACTATTCTGAAATGTCACACTGAAGTTGATAGAAAGGACAGGATTTTGATGATATCAATGCCTTTGAGAGTTAGAATTACGATGACTGCTCGGTTGAGTTAATCTAGGGAAAAGCTACAGTCCATAAGGCCCACAACTTGACAATTCAAATGAAGGACAAACAGGAAAAACAATGTTCTTATCTAATATGTTTCTTTGCCCACAATGCTTGCTTGCATTGTGGGCTTGATCTACAGTAGTCTACACTAAATATCATAAAGGCACAACACAAGGAAACATTAATAAATGGGTTAGTTCGGAAACCTCCGAAAAATACCTTTGATAAAAGTTTGTGTTCTTCTGTGTGTTTACGCTAATTTGATTTACATTTTTGGCTTTGGGAAAGTGAAATGTTTGACAAGTTTATTACAGTAATTAGCTTTGCTGCCGTTACAGTAATGTTAGCTAAAATCGGTGTGTATTTGCCCACACCTGCTTGAACTATAATTCTAGTAGTAGCTAATTTATCTATCCTACTTGCAGTAGCATTAAGTAGCTAGTGATGGGATGCTGCTATGGACACTGAATAAAAATTATCACATTGAAACGGTCCCCAGAACCTTTCAAAACAAATTGGTGCCCTTGTGTTTACAGTAAGTTTAAGAAATGTGTAATTATGGAGAGGGAGGGGGGAAGAGGGCGTAGAGAGTGAAATGGAGAGACTGATAAAATTACCCTCATTATACTACCATATTTTAACAACAGACAGACGACCTTTTTTATTGTAAAATATGTGTATATGTGTGTGTGTCTGTGTGCGTGTGTGTGTGAGCGTGTGTGTGTGTGTGTGTGCGTGTGTGTGTGCGTGTGTGTGTGTGTGTGTGTGTGTGTGTGCGCAAGTGCCCCTTATATTGCCTTAGCTCCAGCCCTCTGGCATTGATAGAGCATCATCATTATCAGCTTGGCGGATGTTGAAGTGGCTCGTTGGATGGTCCCTCTCACCGTGTGCGTGCGTGCATGCGTTTGTCTGTGTCTGTGTGTGTTTGTGTGTGTGTGTGTGTGCGCCTGTGTGTGTGTTTGTCTGTGCATTCGAATGTGTGTTTGTGTGTCACATGTGTCTTGCAACTGCAGTTTCAGTAACACTATGGCTACATAACATAGCTTTACTGGCAGGTCCCTTATACAAACAAATGGCATTCACTGGCAAGTTCAGCGGAGGGTGACGGTTGAATCTGGTTGCATCAGGCCAGGCCACAGCAGATTGAATTCAGTAGGAAAGCATTGGCAAGAAGACAGAATTGCAAGAAGCCTCTCGTCACATAGGGATGGGAAATATGGCAGTTGTGAATTGTTTTATGGGTTATCTCAAAAACAACCATGTCAAGACATTGGTTTACAGTTCAATCACAATATGAAAAACAATTATGTACCAAATATAATAATAACATACAAATACATTACTGTAACATATATTTCTTATAATAAATCTAAAATATAATATACAGTAAAAAAATATTTTTAGTTTTTTTCTCCAAAATAATCTTGTGACCCTTGGAGTGTCTCGTCCCACATGAAAAGCAATAAATTCATGGATTTAGATTTTCCATTGAGTAATGTTATATCAGTATTGTTACAACAGAGGATAAAGAAACAATTAGGCCTATCTATAATTGCTAGTTATTATTATTTTTATCCAAGACGTAATCATTTATCACTACTGTGTCTTATCTGCAATGACTATACAGAGATTGAAAGGTGATTCTCACTCACCTGAATTCAGTGAGTGATCATGACGATTTGATTACATGAAGTTATCTTACATACAGAATGATTTTGTTTGTAGTCCATAGATACTGATTTATCATGATGCCATGGCTTAATGTTTGCTGCTAAAAGAAGCAGACTCAGCCATCTATTGTATTTCCTGAGGTCTATGACGTATTATCAGAAACACCATTCATGGTACCCATAACCTGATTTTTTAAATTCATTGTTCCAAAACAGAAAATACGGTATATTATATTATTATCATAATTATCATAAACACACCTACACAATAAGCGCTGCGTGTTACAACAGGTGTGAGCGCGGGCTGGTCAAATTATATGATTCTCTGCTTGGAGAGTGAGTAGGTGTTTGTGTTTCAGTGATTAGTTTAGCGTGAATACATGCCAACACATTAAACATCGTGCAGCCAAAACACACTGGCACTTTAGCCAGCATCCCAGGGGGTTATAAAAACTTCTCACATACGCCTACCCACCATACAGGAATTGCCTGTGCCTAACATGATGGAGCAACGCCGAGGCTAAAGTAAAATACAAGCAATATAAAATGTATTGGTACAGTGTTCTGTTGTATCACGGCACCCTCATAGTCCATGTTTTAGAGCTTATTGTTTATTTGAAACAAATTTGTTTGAACAGCTGCGTGAGGGGTGACAAAATACAATACTATGTTTGTAATGTTGGTTCCAACAATAAGGGATAATTTATGATCTTATCAAATTGAGCAGTGTGTCAATCAATGAGTCAATCAATGAGTGTGCTTTACATTTTTTTATTTGTTAGCCACTATAGCCACTATCGGGGTACTGGCTATATATGTACTCTATGTAGATGTTGCTTCTTTGTTTTCTTGCTTGGTGAATCTGGGTTGTTTCTCTTTTGGAGGCGGGGAAGGGAACAGGAGGAGATGGGGGGGTGTTCAAATAGTTCTGAAAATATCTTACAACCATCCATAAAAGACATACTAATAACTAACTCTCTAGTGGAGGCTGGATCGTTAGTTATAGTACATGCAGGGTCTGTATATATGAGGCTGTAAAGAACACTTGTATGTGTACGAGGGGGTAATTCCTACACTGAGGTTAATAGGTACAAGGGGATATAACCATTCATGAAAAACATGTACTGATAACTAATAACTGCTACTGGAATAAACCTCTGACACTTCCTCTAGTGGATTAGCATGGTGCTATACCGTACACATGGTGCTGACATTTTGACATAGCAACAAAAAGGATGAGGTAAATGCTTTTTTTTCAATCTTATGTATCTTTTTTAATTCTTCTAATATTTTCTAATTATTTCTTTAATATCATTTCTATAACGATATATTTTTTTATTTATTCTGTATTGCTGTATTTCTGTATATGTTTATGGGAAGCACAATTGTGCAGTGCATGTATTCCCTCTCTGCAAGGCACTTTGAGATGCAATTCTGTATGAAAAGTGCTATGCAAATAAATATGATCATTATTATTATTAATATTTTGTTATTACGAGGGGCTGCAGGCTGAACACAAGGGTATACAGTTACTTGACCATACAAGCGCAAGTGTCACTTGTATGGGCCAGTAACTGATCCTGACAATGGAGCTGTCCTTTCAGCACCAGCCAGGCAGCCACACATCCTAGCTGTTTCCTCACCGTGGACAGCAGAAACAAACGCCTTCGCTCTCGCTGTGTTGGGAAGCTGTTAGCTCTTCCCAGGCTAACACGGTGTTACCGTTTCACACAAAGAAGCTCAAATCCCTGCATGTATAATGCATGTTCCCCAATCGCTTGCACATGCAGCATGTCTGCCAGGGAGCGAAACCAAGACAGGCTCAGCAGCCCCGGGGAGTCAAATGTGTGAAGGAGAAAAGTTGATTATAGGGCTCTTAACGACTCCGCTAATTACCATTTGTGCTAATTAGCTGGAGCTCCAAGTTAACTGCATTGAGGGTAATCAGTGTCTGCGATGAGACAGAAGTTAGAGGCAAACTATCATCTCTCAACACTTCACAGGGCACAGTGAGGCATTACAGTGTGCTGTTGTGTCTCAGAGATTTCCACAACATCAGATAGTCCCGCAGGACTCTCACTTAAAGTGTTTTTTTCTCTCTCTCTCCATTGTGGCCCAATCCTCACTGGGTAATGAAGCTGCTTTTATAGCGAGAGTTAAAAATCCCGACGTCTAAATAATGTGTGTCCTTCACCTGATCTTCATAGTAAACTGTAGCAGATTTGACCTTTACAGGAAACGTTAGTTGTGATTTTTAAACCGAATGTTCGTTCATGCAGATCAAGGCAATGTCTGATTTTAGCACATGTGCACCGCACACAAATGCAAGTAAACAAACGAATAGGCAGTTTTACACACACACACGCATGCACACACACAAACACACACACATCCAGTTAGTTTGACTTATGTTTTATGGCTGTACTATTTTGTGTTGTAAATCCAGGTTTCACCCAATGCTGGAGATGCCGTCTTAATCTTTCCCTGGGCTGTCAGTACATCAGCTGCTGGGGCTGATTTACTATGGTCAGCTTCAATTACCAGTCCTGATAGACAGGCGGTATCACTCAGTCGGGACAGCCATAGGTTTCAAGGACAATTATTTTTAATGAGACCAGCTCCGATCCATCTGCATGTGGGTGCCTCAGTGCCTGTCATGTTGAGGGCGTAGGCACAAGTGTGGCTTGCCTGTTTATGACCACTAACTAAGGGAAATATATGACTAAGACAATGTGGATTACTGTAAGTCTATCAAAAGTGATGCAGAAGCAGAGAATGATGGACCATTAAAGCACCTTGGTATTCCTCTGGTAGAAGTACGTTAAACACCTCAGCCATATTGGTTCTCTGTGGTCCACATCTTGTGTTCATTAATCTGTTCTCCATCCCTCTCCATGTGTTAAGCGCATGCCCTTCTGCTTACTGTAGGTCTCCAGAGGACCCCCAGGCCCCAGTGGCCCCCCACGGAGCAGAGGACCTTCTTACAGGGGCTGCGGGACCCCATGAGCGCTGGCTGTCACGCTGCCTCTCCCAACCTTTCATCTCCTACAGGGAAGTGTAGGGGGAAGGGAGGGAAGGGAAGGGGGGGTCTGGTCTCTGCTGGGGCGGCTGTTTGATTCAGCAGAGTGACCTTGGCAGCATAGCCTGTGATCACAGCAGGTTGTTCTGCATGTGTGTGTGAGTGTGTGTGTGTGTGTGTGTGTGTGTGTTTGTGCATGTGTGTGAAAGAGAGAGTGAGAGAGAGAGAGAGAGAGAGAGAGAGAGAGAGAGAAAGAGAGAGAGAGAAACTGAATGAAAATTATACCTCTGTGCAGACACATCCATGTACACATGCATAGATATGACTGCATCCTATAAGGTTACCATACAGTTAAATCCACCTTTTGTTTTCCCCGGCCTGTTGACTGTGACTGTTACTCTCAGTGCATCTCTGGCCTCGGGACACGGGTATGCGCTCACATTCTTCTGTCTTGTGGTAATTAGATGTTCAGATGTGTTCCAGGCGTCACAGCAAGCTTTGTCTCCTGTTAGCCTGCTTGGCGGGAGAGCGCGAGTGCAACGCGGGCAACTTTTATCATCCCCTTGCTCCTGCGATGAAGGCTCCTTCCCTGTGGGCCTCCTGTCCTGCCTTGTTCACTGTGGCGAAGGAGCCTATTCTGCCGTGCGCGCTCACACACACACACACACACACACACGCACGCACGCACACACATACACACAAAATGCCCATCAATGAGAGAAGGAAGCACCGGGGAAAATAAATAAACCTCACCAACAACTAAAGTCAAACAACACTGAACAATGAAAGACCTCCATTTGAATAACAAATAGGGACTTGTGACGCCCCAGACAATGATAGCACTAACCTGACGTTACCCTTTAAATATAGGAGAGCAGATCCTGTTTTAGAGCGTGTGAAGCTAGGCATATAGACTTTGGTCTTTTACACCATGACGAATGACAGTATGGAAGACGGGCATACGTGTACCTTAATAATAATGTGAATAAAACCCTTTGTTTACAGAGCACTTTTAAATCCGGCTAAAGCATACTCCATTAAAGTAATAGAACAGCTAAACAGAAAAGTTAAATTAGGGGAAAAGATCAATAGCAAAGATATGGACCACTGAGAATAGAATGAGTCTCCTGACGTGGCTAATGTAGGCATCATTACACACTGATTGTATTTTTACAAACTCTAATGGCAGGGTATTTCTATTTGGAGTGGTAGCGATATGCTACAAGCATAATACCTGACCAGAGATAATGTATAAAATATAGCTATATACAGTATGTACGTCATGCTACATCCACCTACACAAGCATTCCCATGCACACACTGTATTCATACTGTGTTCACACACACACACACGCACACACAAACACAAACACACATACACACACATGGCATCAGCAGTGAGTGCCTCAGTCACAGCACAATCTCAGATTTGACCCAGCGAGATGTGCACCAATTACATAATGATGTTGTTACATAATTCAGGGCCGGCTTATGTAATGGGAGGAGATCTTTATTTTGTGCGTGCCTCCATAACCACTGCAGGGGAGATCCCTTTTAGACGGTGCTCTGTCTGCCCGCACATGCCTAGTAGAGTCTCTTGCCTACTGACCTCACATCACAGACCTCAGCACACGCTGTAGTGCCACTCAATTAGGCTTGTCTCTTCAAGTGAGCGCACGCTCTCCCAATGTTCTCGGCATTATTACAGTTGCCTATCAGACAGGGATGTGGCCGAAAACATGTTCCTCAGATGTTTATATGACAACGCAAACATGATACCTTATGGATTCATGAAACGTAGAGCTAAATTCTGATCTTTGTTTCTGTGTTTCTGTGTTCCCATTACTGCATGTATATATTCAAACTACTTACATTTCATTTTACTAGTAATAACACTAGTAAAGCTATTGGTTTTTCATAGAGGTGCCTCATCATACACTTTCTAACTATCTAGATATAAATGCTTATGCCATTCAAATGTCTGACACGCTATCAACTGTTGACTGTGCAGTATTCCTCCTGCTGTAACCGCGCCTGCCTCCTTCTGCGGAATTGATGGAAGGCTGAACGCGCAACAGCCACAGTAGCTGTCCATCACCCGGCCTGTCACGGGCGAGGCAGGTTACATCAGGTGATGCAGTACGGCACGTTTATCAAGAGATCACCTCATTTCATCACATCCTTTCATCAGCTGTGAATGCGGCACAGACCTGCCACTGCAGGTGACTCACCCAGCACCCAGGATACTGTCTTCTCAAGCCAGCCGGATCAAAGTCCAGAAACCGAGGCATCGGCTTGACGGGTTGTTTGATTCACGTAGGGATTGAGCAGTTATCAAAGCCACTGTCAAACCAGGCTTTTACATTTGCTTTTCCCTGTGCCAGAAAAGCCGTGTAAAAATATTTAAAACATGCATTTATTTATTTATTTATTTTACATCAAAGCCATAACAGAACATTTCAACGTTTCAATTCAAAATGGCGCGCAGTGCTGATTTTTCTATATAAATCCCATTCTCCTCTGGATTATCATAGTGACTCACTAGAGAACACACACACACACACACATGCATGCATGCCAGCAGAGAGAAAAGTGGCAGCCATCAAGCTAACAGGCCAGTGTAACAGCCGCTGTACTTAATAGCAGAAGGTAGAGGAGCACTGGAGTCATGTCAACCAATGTGTCACAGGCTGCCACCTATAAAGTTGAAATGCAGATATACTTGGTGTTTACTATCTTCTACATTTATTCATCCATTTGTACAGACAAAATCATGCAAAGTCCCACACACACACACACACACACACACACACAAACAGAAATATTCAGAGCAGCGCAAACACTTCCTTGTCTCCCAGCAGTGGGGGTGTAAATGTATTAGGGACTCAATGTGTGACGCAGGGCGATAGGCGCGTCGTGCCAGCTGACACAGGTGGCAGGAGCAGGGATACAGCTTATTAGAGCCGATACAGAGCTCCCGCTGTGCAGCGCTGCTAAGACTACACATTCCAGACCCAAGCTAGCACACAGCGAGGCAAACGGCTGGAGAGGAGGGAGGAATGAGAGGAGGACGGGATATAAAGTCTGGTGGGGGAGGCAGGAGGAGGGATGTCTCAGACAAGACATGAAAGATGGAGAGGTGAGAAAAGAGTGAGAAAGATGATGAGGAGAGGGGGTAAAGAAAACGGTTTGACTGAAGCTGGAGGGCTCTGTTGGATTAGGACTGGCTGCTGTGCCAAATTTAAAGTTTCCCCGGTTACTGCTGTGTGTCTACGCTGCTCTCGGCACACACGCACGTGTGCGAGCATACACACACACACGCACACGCACAAACACACACGCACACACGGCCGTTACCTACAGAAAGCTCCCTCATACGCATCCGTGAGTATTTGAGAGAGAGAGAGAGAAATGTTGTGCTATACACCAGACAACGGGACAGTGATCATGTATTCAGATGGGGAATACACAGCATTTTAGGCTGGCCAGCAGTCTGACCACTCTGTTTATGAGAGAGAGAGAGAGAGAGAGAGAGAGAGAGAGAGAGAGGGAGAGGGATGGAGGGAAGGGTGGAGGAAGTGATAGGAAATGAGAGAGAGAATAAAGGAGGCGAGGAGAAAGCAGGGGGATGAGGATGGATAGGGAAATGTTCAGCGGATGATTTGTAACATGACTACCTTCTATTAATCTCCCCTAATGCACCTCTCTGCTGCACGGCGGGCGGGGCTGAGAGTGGGGAGGAGCAGCCAGGGAGGAGAAAATGAGAGAAAAGTCAAGACGCTGCATGATTTTACAGACAAATTCACTGCCAGCCTCAATCACTGCCACTTCATTGGCCAAGTCAGGCTTTTAGTTTTACTGCTGCAACAATCCCGATACATCCCAACGGACCAATATTTTCTTAGTTTGTGTTATATTATTAGTGTTTATTACCTTAATGTTTTGGTTTTGTTCCAAAACAACACTGTTGACTTGGGAGGTCGGTGGATTCTATAAAGGTACTTGGAAAACATCTGAGCACCTGTGACAGTGTAGTTGTAGTTGTAGAAAGTAGTCACACATGTGTATCAGTACATTTTAAGTCACATAGATACATGTTTTAGTAGTTGCAAACTCCTACAAGGACAACACAATAGTTATACCTTCTCAAGTTATCCATTGCCACACGCCAAAAAATATGGAAACATGTGATGCGTACGTTTACGCTGCAGACCACACCACACACACACAAACACACACAATGGACCTAATCCCTAACCTATGGGGCTGACGGTATAGATCAATGAGAGATGATCTTGGAAGTGACCATTGTGGGCGAGTTGTCTGCAGGCTTAGTGCATTTTGGGGAATTTTCTGTCAAAAACTGTGAGCAATACTGCTGAGGTAGCATCATGTGTGAGGGCTATTTGTTTGTGAATGTGTAGATGGTGGTAGTCATGTTTTCATCTATAATGTCACTTTGATCCTGTGGTTATGCAATTAGCAGATTGACCTCTACTGTCAAGGCCTAATTAGTCAATGCTTATTAAGGACAAGATGGGGCGAGAAAGAGAGAGAGAGAGAGAGTGTGTGTGTGGGTTTATAAGGGTTGTGTGGTGCTTGTATAATTTAGGATGTGACTGGGTTGTTTTGAAGTAACAAGATAAGTGAATACAGTTTTACTTAAAAAGGTTGGTGTAGTAGTTATTCTTATTCAGTTGCTCTTAATTTCTAATTTTACTACATTGAGTTTGATTAGAGTTTAATTCCTAATCTTTGTATTCTTATTTTGATATTTAATCTGCCTCAGCTGAATTTCTTGTTTGTGCTTTATAAATAAACGTGACTTAACTTGACTCGTAACACATATGTCGTGGTGTAAGGATAACATCCACCAAGGGATTTGAGAACTGAGAACATCTGCTGTGTTGTTACAGTTAGGATAATATTAATAATGTTAAGGTAAATAATAACTGGGAGCTGAAATATTAATTAGTGTTGAAATATTATGTTTAATGTAAAGACGAAAAGAACAACAAGGCTGATTCCAAAACTCAAGTTAGTGTACCTTTACCTTTAAATGAGGGATTTCATGATCATTCATGTACATACAACATAAAATATATATACCCAAAATGTGAAGTTCGAAAATAGCCTACATTACACAGGCAGGTAACCCTTATTCTGCGGGGAGCTCCTGCTGCCACTTAAAGCATTTGCACTAAATTTCCACTGCAAATCATTTCACGCTGCGAAACAGAGATGGGCCCATGAGACAAATCACTCGAGGAAATGTCGCTTCCTTCTGGGTTTAGAAACGATGAGACAAGGCTGTCTTGCCCGCCATGACATGTCGTGCAGCTTATGGAGAGCACGGAGGCATGTGTGGTGGCCTGAGATAGGCTGTAGTGACAGGCCTGTGGAACCTCTGGGAAGGGGGGACCATCCCTCACTCCCACCCTGTTGGGCTGGATCACTTTATTCTGTCTCTATCCATCTGCCTCCCTCTCTCTCTCTCTCTCTCTCTCTCTCTCTCTCTCTCTCCCTCTGTCTCTCTCTGTTTCTCTCTCTCTCTCTCTCTCTCTTTCCTGTCCCCCTCACTCCTGTTTCTCATTTGAAGTCTTTGGCGGGTGAGGGGGAGGCAGAATCCAGGAAAGAGAGAGAGAGAGAGAGAGAGAGAGAGAGAGTTTATAAAACAAATGTGTAGCATATTGCAGGGTGAAGTACAAGCT
>JAODUE010013418.1:0-20248 GCA_027564755.1 Amblyopsis hoosieri | reverse complement strand
AGCAACGTCCCAATGTTTAAATGAGTATTACAAGTATTCTACCAATAACCAAGCAGCGTCCCAATGTTTAAATGAGTGTTAAAGGTATTCTACCAATAACCAAGCAACGTCCCAATGTTTAAATGAGTGTTAAAGGTATTCTACCAATAACCAAGCAACATTCCAATGTTTAAATGAATGTTAAAAATATTATAAGTGGTTTTATTTGTTGTTTAATTGACATAATCACAGTGTAAGTAAACTCTAGTGTAAATACAGTTGATTAAGCTTCAGTCCTTGGTGACGGCGAGTGTTTAGCTAAAAGCAACCAAGCCTTCTTCTTCTTCTCTCCCCCCCCCCCGGCCAGATACCATTACACCACAGATACGGGGAACATGTTTTAACCATCAAGCATGGTTTTCAACATGCCGCATATTCCTGGGCAATGGCATAGATATTGCTGGGGAAGTTCTTTTTTGTACTCCCTAGAGCTCCAGAGCCATGCCCTGGGGGGGGGGGAGAGTTCAGGGCAGAGGCCAAATGAGAGCAGTCACAGTACGTTATGCAGGGACATCCAGAAGGCAGGGTGTGTTTATAACCATTTTAAAAGCCATCCACATGCAAAGAAGCATGTCGAATCAACGCACGCAACACAGAAAAGCTTTGCCATTGGCTGTAGGTTTTTGTTTAGTCTGTTCTCTTTGTAAATGTGCAATCTACAGTATGACAAAGTTCAATGTTCAAAGAGTACGTGACGTGAGTTCAAAGATTGTCCTAGCCAAACTTTGCTTGTTGTGTGGGGCAAAGCAACGGTGGCATAACTAGTCTTGCACAAACACAATGAATGAATGAATGAATGAATGAATGAATATACCTGCAAATGCTAACCTGCAGCATCACAACACATATTTAATACCGGTCATAGAAACAGCCTGGAATACAGAACTTAAACTAGGTAGTAATTATATGGGAGGTGAGCGAAAAGGAGATGTACACTGTGTTTATCTATAGCAATAGACCTTCTGCATACAGTGGATTACCTGCTAAACTCTTTTAGTATATTCCACCAGCCTGTTCTAACATACTATAAATATTAAAACACCAAACACTACAAGGTGTGGAAGTGGGAGAACAATTAAGAGTGCATTACTGTAAGCAACTCTGTCTTGTTTTGAGTATCATTTTTCAGTACACTCCAGTAGACTTTCTTTTTCAGTGATTTAAAAATTCCTTTGCTTTTTACTTTTAACTTCCTGATCTTTTTACTCACGGTTTAGCTGTGTGCCATTGAGAGTAGGCAGGCTTTTTTTTATTCCAAACAAACACTATCTTATTTCACTACTCACACTAATAGACAATGTGAGGCCGCACAGCATCACAATGTATCCTCACAATCAACCCAACCGTTTGAGACGTGAGGCCGATATAAAAGGTATCTCTTTATAGCAAGCAGGGAGATGCTGCAGAAAGAAATCATCAGGTTTATCCTCACGCACGAGGAATAGCTACGATATAACGCCTCCTGTACACAACTTGTCGACATGGTGCTGCATCATGAATCAGCTCCCTCAGAAATGCCTGCGTGCCTATACACGATGTAAAGCAATAGACTAAACGTATTAACAAATCGTTATTCATTCATGGAAATGGAAACTACACTAGAATAATTGTGCTCCTTAATAGCAGTGGCCTTCGCTGAGGATGCTTTATTTATGCCTGTAGACCCCTCCTTCCCCCGTCCCCCATCCCCACCACCACCACCAACCCCCTCCCATGCCCGCATCCCCTCTCAGGACAGCTGCATATATAAGCACGGCAAAAACAGCGCTACAAAACAAATTCCCACTGTTTGGACTATTAGAGAACGGCGGTCCGTAGTTCACCTGGTCGCACCTGCTGACATGCCATTTAGAGGGGGCCGGCGACGCGCGCGCGCCGTCTAAATATTTTATTTCGTAGACGGCCGCCGCAAATATTGCTGTTGGCAGTGGCATGTGAGGGCCAGGGAAATAGGCAAAGCAACAAGCCCCCGCCGTCCAGCCGCCGCTGGGCCTCGGTGTGAGACTCTTTTCAGCCGCTCCGAGACCAACCTGCTCCTGAGCCAAGGAGGAGAAGCTGTCTCTGGTTCAGGTGGGCTCTGCTCTCCGTCAATGTTTCCCTTGGCCATCCGGCATCGACACCTTGTAATTGGCCCACTTAAGGTCAAGCGGGCGGCCCAATAGTGAGGTGGATTGTAAACACCGTCGACAACACTGGAGCGGGGACGGAGGCCGGTCACCGGCGGCGGCGTTACGACGTGTGGCCTAGTGTTTAGCCTCGTAGCATCGCTCACCATTTCTTTCATTCTTCCTTCTGGGCGCTCACCCCTTTCTTCTTTGTGAAAGGCTTCTCCACCAGCTGCCAGTACAGTGGTGGTCTCCTAAACTCTCCCAGCCCTCAAGTATTTGGCCCCGTTTCTCCCTGACGTCCGCTACCTTTCCTCAGAAAACCTGCTCGCCGCATTCTCCCCTTTCTGAAAATATTTTTCCACTGGCCTGTCCAAACCGTGAGGGCCGTGCGCACACGCGCACACACACACACACACACACACACACAGGCACAAACACACACACACACACACACACACACACACGCACACAGGAACACACACATACACAAACACGCACACGCACACACACAAGCAGTGCATGATTCACATTCACTCATGCACCAGGTCTTTTTAACACCTCAAGGGATATGTTATCGTGACTCTATATGACAGGGTTGCTGATCGATAAGATCAAAGGCCTTGCTACTGTTGCTATGGGCCATCATTCCATAAAGTGGGATGGGAAATGGGGAGACCACGGGTGTCTCGAGTTTCAACATGTGCCAACCCCCAAACGTTCTGTGTACTGTACTTTACTCAACGCTACGATGCTCTCCCCACATGGCCGGAGGGGTTATGAACCCGTTGACTGGCTGAGTGTGGCTAAAAGACAAATGTGTGTGCGTGCGTGCCTGCGTGCGTGCCTGCGTGCGTGCGTGCGTGTGTGCACGTGTGTGTGCGTGCGTGCGTGTGTGCGTGCATGTGCGTGCGTGCGTGCGCGTACCACCACATGAATCCCAACAGCCTGTTTATCGCACCAAATAAAAACGACCACGCCTAACGCCTGCCAAAGCAGACAAGCAGGAGGCAACAACGGTGTACAGCTGCGTGGCCCAACACCATAGTGCATGAGGCATAACAGTTGGAAAAGAGAGACCCCCCTCCCCCTTCCAGCTGATTCCCACGTGGGCGAGGAGGAACACAGGAAGCAGGAAGCAGCCATCTTCGGCTGCGTTAGCTAGCGCTCCTGCTAAAGGAGACTGGAGGGGTGGATAAGGGGGGATTGGAGGGGGGGGGGGGGGGGTTGTGTGGCCCTCCTCTGCATCGCCCCTCGTCATTCCCTTCCAAACGGAGCAGACCCCGCTGATGGTTTTTGGGTCCCGGGGCACACACCCCCTCCCCTTTGTCAAAGACACATTTTCCAACCGCGGAGAGGGGGCGGTTGAAGGGAAGGCAGTAGGAGGAAGGGAAGGGGGGGATGGCTGCGTGAGCAGAGAGCTTTTCCCCTCTCCAGTCCTCCTCTGCCTTCCCTTACCGTCCCCTTACTCCTGCTGGTTGCCAGGCAGCGGGAACATCTGGCCCCATTTATCACCTGGCCCCAATGGCTCCAGGAGGCCAAGAGGAAACACAGGGCCAACCCGAGGGCCTTCACGCACCGGCGCCCCAAAGGGCCCCCAGGGGTCATCTTGAGCCCAGGCCTCAGCAGCCCGCCACTCCACAGAGAACAGACCCTTTTCCAACAGCAGCTACTGTAAGTGGGGCTTTACGCTTCCATGAGCATCTAAGACGTGTCTTCATAAGCATCTTAGACCGTGGGCAATACAATTGACTGTATCATTGTGATTGTGATCTTAAACTGTATGTAAGAGATCGCGATAATAAGATTGCAATTTGTTTGGAAAAACCTACAGGTGTTTTGGTGAGGCATAAATGTATTGCCTCACATGTTAGTTCGCTGTGAAAAATAACCATATTGTCTTGCGTTTGTTCAATGAGAATGCCAATTAAAGGGATAAAGGAATTCCGCCTCCAGGGAACAATTTTATATTTACCTTACATTACGGTAATTATCATGCACTATCTTGTGTAATATCCCGTCTCTTATTCCTTTTTTGTATTGTGGTTTTATTGTTGATTTATTTGCCATTAAATCTTCATCATTAATTTCTTCTTGTTGATTTTAATTTACCATTAAATCTTCATTAATTTCTTCAATTGTAACACACTTTGAGCTGCAACCTCTGTCTGAAACGTGCTACAGTGGATATAAATAAAGATTTATTATTATTATTATCATCATCATCATATATGTTTCAAACAACCAGGTGACATCTGCTCCAAAGTCTGACTAATGAATTCACGTTTATATTATCGCATTGCTATAAAGCATGCAAATCAGCTGATGTTCTGAACGCCAGTGCCACTACCCGCTCTCAAACAGTACACTTTAATACATACCAGACAGAAGAGGGATGTCACCTTTGGCCAATACCCTTGGAGCAGCTTCAAAGCTACATTGGGTCACTTAGCATTACAGTATGTATAGTGGTTATTCTCTATTGCCCATTAGTCCATACTAAGGCCGTCAAATAAAGCAGGTAATTGGTTCTGAATGAACTTCCAACACCTTTTTCACAAAACAAAATATATTCTTTTGACACAAAAAAGTTCAAATAACACTAACCAAACCAAAGGGAATCAAAAGTGTATTGAACAGAAATTGTATGCAACCACCATAACAGAAAAAAACGGTCTAACAACCCGCACTCTCATCCTCTTATTGACATATTTACCGTAAACATAAGTATAACGCATACAACACATCCATATTATACAAATTGAAGTGTAAATAACAGCAAAAATCATATACCAATATCAAAAATATAATGGCTGTTTAAAAGTATAAAATAGCAATAATCTGAAGCCATTATAAAAGAGAAATAATTATTCCCATAAAGGCTACAACAGTGACACATACCGTAGGAATGAGATCAACTAGAACCCCCAAAACCATACAGAGAGTTTGGGACAAAGATGCACTTAATATTATTTACTGTAGTTCTGCTCACTATGTGGTAGACCAAACACTGCTGTTTTTGAGCACAGATAATGTAATAATACCTCAAACAATGTATTATGTAATGTACACATACCAGACACCATTAAAGAGAATAGTAAAGTTTGTCAAATATTCTTCTTTTATATACAGCAGAGGAGTTATGTTTGAAATAATTGCATTGTATAACACCTGCATAGACTTCCACGCCATTTGTGCAGCAGTGCAGCTGTTGTTTATTTGCCACAGCTGGTCGGTATATCAAGCCACATTCACTCCACACCTGCTCTGCTGAAATGCTACAGGAAAAGCTTTGGCAGCTTAAACGCAGGATTATAACTTTATCTATTAATTTGCTAGGGGGCTAGCTCACCGAGGCCACAATATAATGAAAATGCACCGCAATGCAGTGCAGAGAGCTTCAATGGCTCCTCTATGAGATGGGCTGCATTAGAAGAAGACAGATGGATTGTAAGACAATGAGGCCATTGATGTTGTAGAGACAGGACAGGGTACCTCCACCACACAGGCTCCACAGGCCTGAACGTCCACAAAGGCACATTGATGATCACACTCGGCATTACAAACAAGCCATAGCATGAAATGGACCCGAACACACACACACACACAGTAGTAAAACGAAGCGCAGAGCTATTTTCTGTTTATATGACTAAGGTATATGTGAGCCAATCATCCTCATGTGGTATTTTAATTTATTGTAACACACAGAACAGCTCATGAACAGCTCCTGTCCAAGTAATGTGGGTGGCTCTCATTCATGAATGCAATATGAGTCCCGGGGGGACAAATATAGAGTAAAACTAGTTTTTGGTGCCATCTATGGGACACATGTGGAAGTATCACCAACTAGTTAGATTTCCTAGATTGTTAATGCTATTTGAAATAAATTATTAATATTAATAATAATAATAATAATAATAATTATTATTATTATTATAATAATAAATACTCTCATTTAAAATAAGCTAAATTATTTCAATTATTATCTTGTCATTCTTCAATGAGTGCAGTCTGTGATCTATAAGAGACCAGTTAAACTGACACTCCCTTGATTTGTGTCCCAAATCCCCCTTGTGGTTGGAACAAGCATTACAGAGCTTACAGACCTGTGCAACTCTCTATCCCTCCCCATCCATCAACACTATTTTCCGTGCTTTTCCCGTTTGCTGACCAAACATGAACGGTCGGGGGCGGATAGACACCACTGACATCTCACCTGTCTGTATGTGCAGATGATGATCTCTCTCAGATGGTAGTGCATCGGAGTCATGGTCTCGCTCACAGAGTCCAAGGCCACGTCCACCTCTTTCTTCATCCTGTGGCCGTCGGGGAGCAGGCGAACCAACCGCTTGACCACCTGGGTGGACGAATAAACGGTGTCTCAGCTGAATCAATCAAATATTTCAAGAAACGGGGGGGGGGAAGATTGGAAAGCCCTTTTCAACATTTCCATCTGACAATGTTTTTGACCTGTCCTTTAAACTATGATATATTATGTATTACTACACAGTACTGTATAGTACAAGCTGTACATATATTCTGTATAAAGTATCTGTACAGTATGTGAAGTATGTGCCATAATAATCCATGACTACAGTATTTGGAGGTGCTACTTATTACAGCTGCCACCATGCTTCTCCATGCATCCAGACACTAATCAGGGGGTTAACCAGACGCTGGCTAACCCGACTGGCAACACAGGCCTCCGGACTAACTGCCACGTGTGTCAGCCTGCTATAGCCGTCACCACACAACTGACAGGCTAGCAGCTAATTATAGTCACATACGTCGTGTTTTCACCTTTATTCAGCATATAAAAAAAAACATTCCAAATGTTTTACAAATCTTGTCAACAGCATATTCGTTTCACAGGGCCAATATAACTACTACTAACTAATGAGACATATAGGATGTGTTGATATTATTCCAGTTGTAAGAGTTGTATACAGTACATTTGGAATATGGGCTTTTTTTCAGTGTGGATACAACAAAAGACAGTTAAATCGTCTTGCTGTCAAAACAGAAGGTGCCGTTTGTTCCTCAAACTCCAAGAGGCTGTTTAAATTAGCCAAATAAACTAAAATAAACCCAAACCGCATGCAGTGGCTTCCAGGAACTGCTAACAGTTGTGTGAATGAATTAAGCGTATCCCTGACACAAGCTAGACACGAGCAAAGCTGGCCTATCTTTGCAGCCGCACTTAACAGTATATGTGAATAATAAGTCTGTCCCCCACATGCATTAATAATTAACAAGCGCGAGGAGGAAGTGTTTTACAATGTTTGTTCATTGACCGGAAATCCTTCCAGCTCACAAAAAAAAACAAGACGGTACAGTAGTAGTAGTAAATACAGTATGTTACCGACAGCAAGGGCTTGGTGACAAAACACTCACCTGTTGATTTAACAACTTATTGCTCACACCTTGTCACTCAAAACAACATATACAGTAACACTGTACTAGCCATCCCATCACCCATGGCTGTATGGAGTCATCATAGCGACACATCCCGGTCACACTTTGACGGATAAGGTGAGGGGAGCAGCGGCATCACACATCTTTCACGGCCCTGAATTAGAGGCAACCGTGGTTTCCGTAGCAATAACTATCCAATATGGCGTCCAACGTTTGGCTATTCATTAAGATAGATCGTCTAACCATAGAACTAGGCCAATATAGCGTCCAACGTTTGGCTATTCATTAAGATTGATAGTCTAACCATAGAACTAGGCCAATATGGCGTCTAACGTTTGGCTATTCATTAAGATTGACGCACAAACAGCGGCGCAGATCCAGTTAAGTGTACTGGTTCCGTCAGAAAAGACAGACTGCGTGAACGGTCGTGCGGCCGCACTGTAACCAAGTTGTGTTGTTGTGATACAGTGGCAATGCCCATATGAAGGGTACAGCAGGCTACAGCAGTTGGCAACTGAGCTTAGTTATTTACATTTATGGCATTTGGAAGTATCTATAGGCTAACATGCTAATATATTGATGGTATGCTCTCTAAAATGTACTGTAGCCTATTTGTTGTCCTGCAAACAAATATGCATACATACACATGTACTGCACACAGACACACACTAAATTATTATTAAATTGTCATTATTATGTTTAATAATAATGATGTTATTATTGTTGTTATTATATTTACTTCTATCAGTTCTATCATCAAGCTTCCTCAGAACGAGGAAGAGGATCTACAACCCCTGCATTCGAGCAGAGAGGTCCCCACAGAGGGTATCACGCCACACCACACCTTCCTATAGTCACAGCATCACCATCACAGCAGGTACCATAGCTCTATGCACACATCAGACCGCCAAACATCCTAGTGATGCTGAATGCTATGAAACAGTGAAGATGTTAGCTGTTCAAATCAGAGATATGGTGTATAGTGATATATTTGTTGCACTATTAAAGAAGATGCAGGTACATGTTGTTTCTTGTTGCCGGGGGGGATGGGAACGGGTGGATGTAAAGGCCCCTCATTCACCTTCTTTGCCTTGCTTGGGCCCCCAGACACCCCTGCGTCACCCCTGCTTACCTAGCTGACTACACCTTAAAGGTAAACAACATGAACAAAGTGGCTACGTCGCTCACAACAGCACTGACGTTGGCTTCGCAATGCGTTTCAGTGTGGAGGGCGGAGCTTCTGAGGGAGTTTGCCTATACAGTAATTTGCGTGATTCAATCAAGGCTCCACTCCGTGATGTCCTCAACATTTCCTGAATAAACAAAACGACTTTTTCAAAATGGCTGACATCATGGAAGGAGGAGTATGGAATTATGGACAATGAGAATGTTGTTTGTGATGTGGAAGCGTATTACTGACCTCAAATTCTCCTTTTGTGTACTTGGCATCCGGAACACTGACAATCTCATCATCACCAAACTCAGGAAAGCCCTGTAGAGAGAATATATTGTATCTTAAATGTCATTTTCCAATAACAAATCAGGTTATTAAATTATCTTATTCAGTATTTACAATGTAATAATAATGATGATAGTAAAAAATAATATAATGTTTTTGTTTTAATGAGTACTCGTGTTATATATTTTAGTCCAATAAAACTATTATAAATATACTAAGTATTAAAATAGTAATATTACTATAATAGTACTATAGTATATTAATCTGTTTAGATCCTCCATCATAGTCTGTTTACTGATTTATGGTCTTGTAGTACATATATATACATACAGTATACAAATGTAAACCACTTGACACATTTCAATATAATCCACTTTGCATAAATTAAAGGGTTATATAAAACCAAATCCCTATATGTAGCCTACCGTATACTGTATCTACAAAAGTAACCTGTTTACAGACAAATGTAATCAGTTAACAGACAAATGTAACCCTGTTAACAGACAAATGTAGCCCGTTAACAGACAATGATGGCAGCGTTAACAGACAAATGTAGCCCGTTACCAGACAAATGTAACCCATTAACAGACAAGTGTAGCCTGTTAACAGACAAATGTACCCCTTTACAGGCTAATGTAACCCCTTAATAGACAAATGTAACCCCTTAATAGACAAATGTAACCTGTTACCAGACCCTTGTAACCCTTTAAAGACAAATGTACCCCTTTACAGACAAATGTAACCCCTTAATAGACAAATGTAATCCGTTTACAGACAAATGTAGCCCCTTTACAGAAGTAAAGACACTTAAGGGGCCAGGGTGAGCGCGGGGCGACCGATACGTACGTTGAAGTGCCATTGGGTGAGGGCGGCGGCCACCATGGCCGTGGTGGTCCTGCCCCGCCCGCTGAAGCAGTTGAACACGAAGGCCGAGTGAGAGTCTTCAGCCAGGGCGCTCTTCATGGCCTCCATCAGCCTGTCAAAGTCCTGACATTACACACACACACACACACACAGTGCTTTTCTTAATATGCCACAGCAGCAGAATCTGCCATGTTTGAAATTAAAAATTAAAATTTGTAATTTCCACAGTGATTATCAATTGTTCCTTTTATTTGATTTTGGCATTAAATAATAATTATAAAGCTTGCTGTAAGTAGCTTTAAATCAAATCAAATAAAAACTATAAAATACATAAGAATTCATATTAAAAATGCATTACCACTTCACATCACCAGAGGGGGGAAAAGGCTCAGTCATCAGTTTGTACACACCTGATTCAAATGAGTGGGTCATTATCTCTGCAGAAGCTTGATAACGACTAGGGATGTTCCTAGCAACTAATTTCGCCATCGGTTAAACTACATTTTTAATTTAGACTAGTCGATTAGTCTAAAAATACCAAAACTGTCCAAATTGATCACAATCAGGCTTAACAATGTCAGTGTGTGTACATGTTGCGGTTCTCTCCATACCTGCTGTTTTATCTCAGTGGGTGGAGATCACGTTTCAGCTTTCACTTTCTCCTCATTTAAAAAAATAATAATCAGACCGCTTCATCTTCAGAAGATAAACAGTTACAGTGGCAGAGTGCCAATACAGCTGTTATTCACAGGCAGCGGGACGAGAGCATTATGAAACTCTTCACTTTATATTGATTCTGTATGACTATCTGTATGTTGCACTGGCATTGGTGCTCAAAAGCATTCGCTAATTAGCTTACAGTAGTAGTAGTTTAGCCTAGCAAAATGCTATTTAGCCTAACTTAAACAAAGGTGAACAAACAGTCAGGAACCCGACGGCCCGAATTCTTACGATATTAAATGCAGTTGTACTTAAATCAAAAGCAGAGAGGTTGTGAATCCATATTCATTTGGACAATGCATGACGCTGCGCTGCAAATTTCAACACAGAGTTGTCTTCTGCGAGCGGAGTTAGTGGCAACATCAAAGTTTGCCGCGTTTAGAGTTGTCCCCGCTCCCTCGCTACTAGGAACCAGGAACGCATGTAAAATCAAGCGCTAGGAGAGACTGACTGAGCCACTACTTTCAAAAAATAAATAATACAATCAAATAATACTTTTAACCGACCAGTATTTATGGTGCCGACTAGCAATGATCCCAGCGTTTAACCGTTTAACCGACTAATCGTGCACATGCCTAATAACATCCCAGTCATTTAAATCAGGTGTGTTAGAGCTGGGTGACATATAAAACATGCCGGTCAGGGGGTCTCCAGGACCATAAAACAGACTCTGCTTAGTTTACAAATATTATGTATAGTGTCCTTGGGAGTATGGCTAATGATTCTGTGCATTGCTGAAAACACGTCTCTATGTATGTGCGTTGAGCAGGCTGTCTCCATCTCTTCACATTACCTCCTCTGTGGGAGCACTGCACTCGGGCAAGGGGATGCGTCTGAACATCAGGCCCTGGTACGAGGTCCTGTGGTGGTTGAACACCTCCTGCACACTCAGGCAGCTCTTAAACATCTTCATCTGCTTGTCCTGCTCCAGAGTAACCTCCAGCCACTTCTGGGCCCGCAGGATCTCCTCCTTCAGGGACACCTCTAGTTTCTGGAAAGCAACACCAGGTTGGACTATCAGGACAGAAGCAAACGGACAGATGGCTGAAGACACAAGTACCAGACAGGCACCTGCGTACTAGCGTGATATTAGGACATCGGCAAGCATCTGAAAATGTCTTTTAGAATATGAACTCCTCTTGACACCATTAAAGGTATAGTAAGTCACCCTGGAGAAAGATCTTTCTGCACCACTTTGGTTGAGTTCCCATTAGCAGAGCCTGGGCTGTGTCTAAACACTAGATTATCATGTACACACAATTGGTAGCTAGCAGACTGTGAGGAGGTATTTGCTGTATTTGCTTACAATCGCTGACTTAACCTTTTAATAGCTGGTGCGGTAGGCTAGGTGCTTGTGGATTGGCCTCTGGTGTTGTCAGTTGAGGTGGGGATTGCAGCTGAGATATCGGCGGCAGGTGGCCTTTAGTCTGCTGCATTTTTAGTTTGTTGGCCCCATTCTTATCAGATCCTTGTTATAGATTTCACCCTTCATACACTGTTACATAGCTTTGAATGGAGTTTGGAGATGGAGTGTTCTGCTCTCGTGATATTTAATATAAAGTTAAAATAAAGTTTTTTATTATTAATATTATTATTATTATTATTATTATTATTATTATATAACTGAGAAAACAGGCCTGGTGGTACCACTCCATTATTGCACTACAAAAATTACATTTGTTTTGTTAAAAAAGCAATCACCTTCCATGTGTTTGTTTGTTTGTTTACCTCTATTAGCTGTGGGTCAGAAGATGGCACCGGGATGTGCTGGTCCAGACAAGATGGCTCTCTGGGGGTGAAGACCTGCCCGTTTCCCTCCACCACCAGCTCCTCCTGCAGGTTGACCCACAGCACCTGGCTATGCTTCCTCTTCTCGTCCGTCAGGTAGGCCAGCACTGCCCCAGTAGCCTACACACGACAAGGTCATTAAGGTCATTATCGTAAAGTGGGATTCACCTGTTTTTTTTTGTTTGTTTTTTTTTGCTAAACGAGGTGACAGTCGCAGGCGCTACCTCGGATGTCGGTTGAGCCATTCCATATATGGGCATCTTGGGTACGCGTCTGAAGTTAGCCACCTTCATCTCCTTCATGGTGCTGAGCACATCTGGGGCCAAGTACTCATCAGCGACCTGCACGTAA
This sequence comes from Amblyopsis hoosieri, assembly GCA_027564755.1. Lineage (NCBI taxonomy): Eukaryota > Metazoa > Chordata > Actinopteri > Percopsiformes > Amblyopsidae > Amblyopsis > Amblyopsis hoosieri. Next base: position 7,507 of record JAODUE010013418.1, on the reverse strand, counting down.
TACATATTATACTGCTATTTATTGGTATGTAAACACTTTCAAGGCCAAATCACATCAGTCATTGAGTTTGTTTATATACAGTATAGTGTACACAATGATTTTACTATTTGGAATTATACTCCACCATAATGTATATATACTGTACATGTATATGTATGTACATAACATGTATATACAGATTTACATTTTATATCTACAACATGAAAACATAGTTCTTAGCAATCGGTGTCTGTCCATTTCCCATTTCGATTATCTGACGATAATGTAATATTATGAGATGTGCCACCACCAGATATGCAGCTTAAAGGCAGGGCTAGTCAGTCTCAAGAAAGCTCTTCAACTTTGAGCTCAAATCAAAACAAAAATTCCCTCAGAAGCTCCGCCCCACACATTGAAACACATTGCGAAGCCAAGCGTCATTGTTGTTGTGAGTGGTGTTCGCCACTTTGTAAATGTTCCTACTTATGGAGCCAGGTCTGCGTAGAAGTACCAGATTCTTTTAAATGCGAGGAGATACTTGGTGAATTTCACTTAACATGTATTTGTTTGCAATAGCTGTCTATACCTTTTAAAGGCTTATCAACTGGACCTGGAACTGTTATATAATGTATACTGTACACGTGAATTAGGTTTACGACTAACCTCCCATACTATAAAGGAAAACAGTGCAGGTGTTGTCTCACCAGGACACGGGCTCCTCTGGTGACCAAGTCGGCTGGAGCAGACAGCTCCGAGAGGTCCATGCAGGCCAGTAGCCTGTACAGCCACACGTGGTTACACATCCACTGGCTGAAATTAGCCGCGAAGGCAAGGGGATACTGCAGCACATGTACAAAGGCTCTATTAAAGCTGTTTTTGTTGTTTAGTTTTCATTCACACCGGAGAATGTGTTACCTGTTCGTGAAGGTATGCGTTAAACACAATCAGGTAAAAGTAACGCTCCAAACTCTGCATCGTTCTGTGGAGGAAGTACTCTTTGGTACTGCTCCCCTGTAAAAACAGATATTTGTGTGACATTAGCATTCTAGGAATCACAAAGGAGATTCAAAAGCAAGTTATTCTTTTTCATGGTGAAGCGGCGCACTAAAAGCCTTTTACACAATTAACTAAAGGTGGGCGTAAGAAGAGGTTTCCTCCGAGGAGCATTTGATTAAATCCTTCAGCTCTCCAAGGCCTTTTCAGAGTTCGCACCGCCTATGCAAGGAACGTGTTATTTTCTCAGCTCACAGCTGTCATGTACCAGCCTTATTAAAACATTAACAGAGCATTCGTTCTACAGCTACAGGGATGATAACGTCGTCACCCACCTGAATCTGATAGTCTTCTCCAAGTCCCTCCAGTTTGCTCTTATTTTCATATATTGCTTCCTTGATATTGTGCATCTCTGAACACAGGGCGATAGCTTGGTCAACCTAATGTGAGCAAACACAAGAGCGAAAGAGACAAACATGGAGCTCGGCTACACGGCGTGATACAGATTTGACTTGTCGCGTGTCGTGCGGGCCTTCCCCTTACCTCCTCCACAAGCTGCTGTCCGTTGGGCAGTCTGTCGACGAGGGACTGGATGATGTGGAAGAGCGGCTTGGCCTCCGGAGGAGCTGCCTCGTCAGCTCTGGAAAACACACATTACATAATATATCACGTTTATCCAAAGCGACTTAAATGCATAGTCAGTTATCCTGGATAAAGCTTGTTGATATTTGAACTCCCCTTAAATGCCATAAAGTGCTCTCCCTCAGAAGCTCCGCCCCACAACTTAGAAACGCACTGCAGACTATGATAGTGCTGTGTGGTGCGGTCTGCACCACTTTGTTTGTGTTCCCATTTACAGATCCAGGTTTGTGTAGAAACACTGGATTATAATTTCAAATATTTAATGAGTGCATTATTTTTAATGTTACTGCATTGTTTGTCAGTGTAGTTTAACAACATTCAACAACATAAGTGCTTAGTTTGTGTGTGAATAATGATAGTTTGCATGGAAATCAATTAGAACATGGTAAATACTTTATACATTATATATAGTATTATTATGAATTCTATTTCATTATAATAAATACCTATGTATAATAATTATTAAATCCATTTTATAATAATACACATACTATTTAGATATTATGTTTAATAATATCATAGTAGTAACTTTTTACATTTCCGCTCATCACACCATATTGCCCCTGGTGGCCCTCACTGCACTAGACTACTCTGGCCCAAAGAAAGGGGGGTCACCGTCCACTAGACGGCAAAACGATCAAATCGGGCCTGAATCGTATCAAAGCCACGTTGCAAGACGGTCTGCATGGCGGCCTTTAATATAACGGCAAAAACTACCACAACGCCCGTGGAGTTCCTACCCCGGCGGTTCCTGCGGCGAGCCACTCAGGCGGTTCATGACCAGCGTTCCGAGGATCATGGCCAGGTTGGTGCGACCCACGCCCATCTGGCAGCTGAACAGCATGGCGGGGAGAGGCCTGGGCATGTCCCGGCTCCAGGACAGGGTGGGGGTCTCCTGTTAGACAGGGTGAACAGAACGACTCAGCGGGGACCAGGTTCAACTGAAAGGACACAGCAAGTGAGATTCAATCTAGTGATCTTTGTGGAGATAACTACGTTAACTCCAGTTCTGGGGTCTCATTTATAAAAGTGTGCGCAGAATTCACACTAGAATGTTGCGAGCGAATGAAACACAGAAAGTGAGTGTGCACAAAATTATTTAGATTTATAAAACCGTGCGCAATCAAATCCCACGCCAGTTTTCCTTTAGAAATCACAACCCAAAATTGCCTATAAATGGTCACTGAAACTCCCTGAATAAATATTAATTGATGACTGCAATGATGGCAAAACCCAACAGAAACCCGACCAAAGTAATTTCACCCGATCACTAGAGAGTTAGTGGGGAATTCATTATAGACAAACTTTTTGTCAAGTTTGAGAGACTGATCTAATATGACTTATATAAATCTCTTCCATCCAACACCAACAAAAGGCACAAAGACGTTCATATGTAGCCAAGATATAGTCTAAACTAACGTGTAGGAAAAGAACACCTGTGCATATAACACTGATGTATTAGTTTCCATAGATTCAGCATTAAAGCAATGCATTCGATTTGGAACGTTCTGTAAGGGTGTCCAATCAATATCGTAATTGTTGTATGTATCAATTCAGTAGTTATTGTTCCATAACATGCCGAAACCAATAAGGCCAACATTAAAGCTAAAACACAAATATACAACTGCAAAACTTCTATTCAGCACGAAACACACACACAAGGCAATGGATTCTGGGGAAAGGGGGTGTGGCATAGTGCCGTCAAACCTTTTGAGAGAACAAGAGATACACTACAATGTTTTTTTTGCGCCAACATTCAGCGAGCTGAAAAGATAACAGCTTACATTTTCTGTTAGAAAAAATTATAAATGTTAGTGTTTTACACATTGTTGGCTCGGCTGTACATGCGCCTCTTCCTATGTCTGTCTAACAATTAGGCGTTTCTAGATTGACTATATTTCAAATTCATAGTTTAGGTCTGGCGAGGTCCCTGCTGTATGAGAGGTTATATTTCGATCTACTAATTTCAAAACATCTCTCAAGTTTCTTCCCTCTGCCATTGGAGACGCAGTTTCCCATTTTATCCCATTGTTGTGCGTACGCACGGTTGAAAGAGTGCGTGGAGGACCGCATATTCTCCCGTCAAGTTACAATTTTTATAGATCACAACCTTTGCGTGCAAAGTGGCGTACGCGCATTTCTAGCCCTGTTTTGTGCGTACGCAACCTTTATAAATGAGACCCCTGGTACTTTGTTAGTGTGCCTAGTTTGGATTCTGTCAAACTGTTAGACTCCTGTCAAATATAGAAGTGCGGGTGGAGTCTGTGAGTGTGTGACAGATTTGGTTTTAATATTTATTCAGATAAAAACACACGAGTGTGGATTGTGCTTGGTATAGCTTTAATTAACCGTGTAAACACCCAACTAATTTTAATTGGCAATAACACCTTTCACCATTCTTTCACCATACTGTACAATCCGAAGATTGATTCTGTACAAAAAACTTGAACAATAAATAATCGATTCCAAAGAGGAATATAAATACGCTAAGCAAAAAAAAAAAAAAAAGATTGTACTTAGTCCCTATATTAGCCAATATAGGGACTGTTGTAACCACCGAAACAGGAAGTTACAACTGGTGAGGAAATGGGCGCATGGCTTGCTGCAGTATGCAATGCCCGCCCTTGTGAGAGGAAAACTCTGCAATGACACTACCATAAGAGATATGATGAATGGGTCGTACGATGGCAAAGATAAAGCTAAAACGGAGACAGCGGGGTGGTGTGAGGCGGAAGACAGTCCACAACTGATCCAAATGCCGTTTAAAAAGAAAATAAAGAGACTAACTGCTTCCAACTGGACAGGTTGCACCTGAGCAAACCTTTCCAAAAAAAGGCTAAATAAGTGGGAATGACATCCTGTTTGAATGAGAAGGAACGATGAAAACCAGACAAAACGACGGATTTGGACCTGGCTATTTCCACACAAGGAGAAAGTGGACACTAAGTGACATCATGCATTAGGATTTCTGTTATGTTCTATTGTTATGGCTATTGGTGATAGATAGCCCAGAAAAAACAGATCAATAAGCCTAGGTGTCCAAAAGAGACACGGCAGTTATGTCCTTTTTACAACCTCTCAAGTGAATTTCCAGATGTTCCGTTCCGTTCCACTCATTAATATCTTTAAACGCCACATAAAAACAGTTGTCCCCATAAACGTCAGCTACAAAAATGTAATCCCCCATCAGAGACCAGACGTATGCTAGCTGCAGCTAATGGCATGTGTGTTTACCCTGAGTATGTTAACAAATTCATCAAAGTCTTCCTCCATCGGCGCCCCCTCCGTCGGTAGTGGTAAACGGTAGTACCTGCAAGAAATTTTTTTTTTTTTAAATAAACAACAAAATACAGTGTCACCTGAGATTTGAAACAGGAGAGGAAAGCGTTGCTGAACACCAGACATTTTTAATTTTAAACTTTGTTTTCCTGGTGTATGTGTCACAATTGCACAAAGGATTCTGCAATCCCCACCAACTCAACCCATTCTGTGAGGGACTAATTACACCATACGATGTACTTCATGGTACTATCAAACCAATTTCACATATTTAATACATATTTTTTATAATACTGTACATACGGTGTATGTTTTCATAACTGCCATTCATTACCATTCAACTACTTGGAAATGTCTTATTTCCTACATGCACCCCGCAGCTAGAAGCGCGTCGCTAGAAGCGCGTCGCCAAGTGAAGCCATTGTTTTCCTATGCTACGGAGCGCCTGGCGCTGCTCATCAGTGTCGCACATGGCCCAGGCAGCCAACCTCGGTGTGATCGGGGCCTTATCAACGCGCCTTTAAAGCGCCTGTTGCAACACGTTTCTGTGTGATCTGGGCCTTAGAGGAATATGAAGTGCGATGTAAACTTAGGGTCATTGTCACAACCCCTGCGGTCTGAGCTGCGAGAGTGACCGCGTCTACAGTGGGTGCTATGAAAGAGAACAAACCTATAGCGTGGCATGGTGAACATGGGCCTCTTGTAGACCTCTTCGGTCACGCGGATGTCCTCCTCGCACGCGATGGCCACCTTCTGTGGCTCGTCCTTGAAGAACTCGATGTCGCTGTAGACGTGGAAGACGTTTTCGCTGAGCTGGGCAAAGTCGTGAAGCTGCTTTCCCGGAGAGAGAGGACATTTTAGTTATTCCGTACACTCGCAGGGAAGTTAACGGTACGGGGAAGGAAAAGGGTCCGTCACCTCCTTCCTGATGGTCAACTCCAAGTTTTCGACCTGCTGCTCCTTTCTGAGGCCGTAGAGGTTCTCGTGTAGGTTTTCCTTCCTTCTGGGAGTGTAGGGAACAAAGTTGTCGTCCTTGTGCAGGAAAACCACTGGCTCTTCTCTTACACAGAAAAATATAACCTCCTGTTGGCACCCCAAACAAAAAATAAATGTTTTAAAAAGAAACGCAAGATGAGAATAATGATAGCCTTTTAAAGTGGACGTATGCTGCCTCTACCAGTGTTGCTGCTTCCCAAAAGCAAATGGAAACACGTGTGTTGTCATGTGACGCATACCACACAAGCTAAGGAATTTAAAGACGTGCTGCTGTGTAATTTACTTTCAATTACGGTCAGTTTCCAGTTGCTGCGAGCAAGATGGGAGATCATTTCTCCTGCAGTCACTGTGACCACGGCTTTCTATTTGCTTAGTTTCAAATCTTAACCCGCAGACCTGGCCGAGCACTCCTCAAATATTTACAGACAACACCACTTGCAAGAGCCTGGGCCAGACAGAAAACAGATAAATAAGGTGCTGGGAATCTGGGAGATCTTGCTTAGTTATGTGAAACCCGGCCAATATAAATGATAGCGTGAAAGGAAAACAAAACATTGAAACTAAGAAAAAACAGTGACCTCGTGGCCCTGGGCCTGCAGCCTCTGGAGGACCTGTGTGAAGCCCTTCAGGGTCGGCTGACCCATCCCGTACAGCGGGTACGATCCCCTGGCTTGCCGAAAGTTGGGCGCCCCGTAGCTGCCTGCCGTGTTGAGAACGTCGGCCTTTTCGTACACATCTTGTACCATGAAGTACTCCCCCTGGAACACATGCAGGGAAAATCCACATCGACATAGAGCACTGTCAACATTTTTACTGTGTAATGGACTAACAGCGTTATTACTATGTAACAATGTTATAATAACATTATTACTATGTAACGGAATAACAGCGTTATTACTATGTAACAATGTTATAATAACATTATTACTATGTAACAATGTTATAACAACATTATTACTATGTAACAGAATAAGTGTTATTACTATGTAACAATGGTATATAGTAATATACAGTAATGTTATATTACTATGTAATGTAATAGCGCAGTAACGCGAAAGCTGAACTTAAATGTGCTTTTCCAACTTCCACTACGGCATTCGTCGGCCATTCATTAAATGCAAACAGACACGGCGAGCTAACAGGGTCCTGCGTGCCCAGGGCAGGGGTGCCAAAGGAGATCAAAGCCGCGATAGCAGGGTGACAACGTGCCTCATTCAAAGGATCATAAACCGACGCATGACAATGTTTCTGAGCCACGGTGCAATTCCAGCACGTGGCTGTGATAAAGTTCAGGCACGGAGCGCGCTCAAATGAAGAAAAAACCAAACAAAAAAGCATTTCAGCGGCAGTACGTCATGCTTCATCCCTACCTGGACCAGATAGTGCTCAGGCATGGTGTCTGATATCCGGCCCACTTTGTAGTTGGTCTTGAGAATGTCATCGTGAATCTGAAATTCCTGTCGACAGTTGTACCTGCGAAAAACAAATACGAGAGAGAAAGAGAGAGGGGGAGAGAGAGAGAGATAGGGGGACAGAGAGGGGGGGGGGGGGGGGGGGGGGGGGGGGGGGGGGGGGGTTAGGGTGAGTTAGTGTTTTTTATAATTAGAAGTAAAAAATT
>JAODUE010013407.1:0-24469 GCA_027564755.1 Amblyopsis hoosieri | reverse complement strand
CACTCTTATCCCGACCCCCCCCCGGCCCCCCCCCACGGGCTTCTCGTCCCCCGCTTGGGGGGGGGGGGGGGGGGCCCCCCCCCCAGAAACCAAAGCACTTTTTTTCAGAATTGCGTTACAGTTGACTGAGTCTGACGAATTCAGATATGGGCACAGAGGTATTATTGTGACATTTACATAATGGTGTGATAGCCTGCTGTCTTTAAAGTGCAAGACGTACTTTGTATATCTAGTAATGGAATGAATATTTATTTGGTGCCTGTGTTTTTCTAAGTTATTGATGAGACTTTCTGCTTCAATTTATAAAACACAATAGTACTGACTAAAAGAAACTGCTGGCTAATCTGACTTCTGTGACTCGTGTTTGTTTGGTTGGTTTGTTGGTTGGTTTATTGTTCCACCCACAAAATATGCTATTTCTGAACATGTTTCAGATTTTTCACAATGCTCGAATCAGAAGTAAAATATCAGATTGAAAATATATATTTTTTTTCTTGTATTTATAGACATACATTTCCACATGAGTATGAGCTATGTAGACATTGTACACAAAAAAACACGTTGGGCTATATCTTAACCCCTAAACAAGTAGCCCTTTAATCAACTTGTTCAATGTAGTTCCATGTTTATGCATATAGTAATATATTCAAGAAACAATACATTTTAAAACAGTCTAAATACCAAAATAACACATTACAAAATCCAAGTCGGTCCTGCAATTTATAGTACCTTGAATTTACTTCCAGGTCACAATTTCAGCATGACTTTGTGGAGGTTAGGGTCAGATGAGGGTTAAAAATGAGGTTAAAATAGGTTAAATAATAATGTATGTGACCAGTGAAACAAAATATGATCTGACTTAATTTTTCAATGTAAAATAAAATATATTTTGTAATTCTTCTGCACTTTTCTGACATTGGCAGGTGAAGTGACTGCCACAATAGCTAATCTGATCTGCCAGGATTTTTTCTGAATTAGTTCAGGCCTATATGAGATGAAATATTACTCTTTTGTTTTTCACTTTGAAATTTGTGAATTAATGTCACCAATTCGCTGCGATAGACTGATGTTTGCTTAAGAGATACAAATGTTCAGTTTATTTATTTGGAGGCGAATCAAAGTTGTCCCATAACTTCCATTGTGAGCTATTTCAAACTTTTAAGATTGAATAATGTGGATAAATCATACATACATACATACATACATACATACATACATACATTCATAAATAATACAACACTGTCACACACCACACACACACACACACACACACACACACACACACACACACACACACACAAACACGCTCACACTCACACACATGCAACCCAGTGTGTATGCAGACATACGCACAATCTTTCTTTCTCTGACTCCACTACATTCATATTTTACTCATGGTCAGTAATTATTATAATGGTAAACCTGTTCTACGGAAACACACAGCAGCGGCCCACAAATAGCTGAATCAATTAAGGCTCCGTGCGCTGATCCGCCTGCACCCATTTAAAATGTATTGCTAACACACAGAGTCTCCTCTTCTGGCTGTTACTGGGGGCTGCGGTGGGAGAGCCGTCAGTGGGACCAGCTAGCTATAGGTAGGCGAATATAAAACCTTGTCATCCTATACTGCGGGCTGGGGACGCTTCCTGGCCCTGACAATAGCGCCTCCCAAGGGGGACCTGGGAAGCAACGCCGCCTGAGACTCGGGCTTTCCCCCCCCCCCTTAAAAAAAAGAAAACCTACTCACAGAGAGCCGCGAAGTCGAAAAACAAGGCAGGCCCCAGTGAAAGGACAAACTGTGTCAAGCAAAGTGTAACACGTTGCTATGGCTCAGTATAAATGTCAAAACTCGAACAGATTAGCCTGTGCTATATCAATGCGAATGAAGGATTATGAGACCTATCTGCTTCACTTTCCACATTCCCTACCTCTGTCCACAACATTGTAGGCTACTAGCGACGTGCCTACAAATATTTTGGCAGGCAATAAGAGAAGGGCATTCATTTGCAAGAGCCGCTAGCTGATGATTATCCCGATAAAGAGTCCCTCGACAGCATTATAGGAATTATATAATTAGGCTACCCCCGATAGCCTATGACCCTAGGAATAACTAGGGAAAGAGATATAATACTTTAGACAGACAGACAGATAGATATACAGACAGACAGACAGATATATATAAATACATATGCAGACAGACAGACAGACAGATAGACATATAGATAGATAGATAGATATAAATACATATAGGTAGACAGACAGACAGACAGATATATACAGACAGACAGACAGAAATACACAGACAGACAGACAGACAGATAGATAGAAATACATATAGGTAGACAGACAGATATATATACAGACAGACAGACAGACAGACAGATAGACAGATAGATAGATAGATAGATAGATAGATAGAACATGCCCGTATAATGTTCACTTGTAGACGCTGCCCTCTAGAGGTTGCTGGTTCTCTCTTCTTCAAAAACTAAATTCAATCGGGACTTGTCTCAAGCTTTTTATTTTATGCTTTTATTTAGTAACATGATCAATCTAAAAATATGCACCTAACATGTCCATTCATTTTCTATTGTTAACTCAAAAATGATAATAAAATGCTTTGATTTTAACAACCTGTACTGCTGAATAGGCCTATTGTAGCCTAGCAATAATTGGGCTATAGTTTATCTGATATAAACATACTGCATTGCCAACGGGAAGGACGCTACAAATTATCTAATCAACGGGACGTCTAAAACATAACACATGACGCTATGCCAAGGCATGGGAGGGGTATCTTACCGCGCTGAACTGATTGAACTATTGGCCTACTGTATCGGCCTTGTTTATAATTTCCATAGAGGCTTAATGTTATAGGTCCCTCTGATAGAAGTAGTCGAATAATATAAGATTTGCCCTACTATAATTTAACGCAATCCTTAAAATTAAGTCAGTAGAATGTATCCTATATTTTGAATGTATGATATAACTAATAATAATACCTAAAACAACATTTCCTCGGTTATCAATTATCAACAATTCAGCATCACACATAGATGGTTTGATGCGTGATTGAGAAATTACAGCTCAAGCAGGATATGCATTTGTATGTGTTTTTCAACGAATTGCTCAATAAAGACATCGACTGATATATAGGCATTAAAATAATACAACAGAAGTTGCAGTACCATGGAGAGCGACCACAGAGTTTTCTCCATGCCTTTACCCATTGTGCGTTATAGGCCTACCGCAGGATAGTTTGACGTTGCGACTGAACTGTGTCAGTCCAACATGTGCGTTGCATCTACGCAAATTATACTTGGACTCTCATTTCAACATGGTGCGCGCAACACGTGCTCAACAGCGCGACACACACACACACAGACAAACACGCAGGCACGCACACACGCACACAGGTTAGGCAACATCGTGTATATATCGTGTTTACCCACCGTGGAAATGGTTCTCTTTGATTTTGTCCAAACACATGGCTGCATCCCGCGAACTGTTTGATCACTCTGGGCACAATCACACGTGAAATCGTGCCGCCTGAAAAAGAACCGTCCCGTGTGCTCCCATCAGCCGTGCGTTTGGTGAGGCAGTGAAGCTTGCCGGCCGGGTCGCCGACCTATACGAGTCCACCCAGCCGGGGTCGCCTTTGAGAGTGAGGGACCTGACTGCATTCAACGCGTTGCCCATGTTTCGGCACAAAAAGAGCGAATTGCCATTGTATATTATTGAGGATTAACCAAACGTGAACGTGAGAAAAGGTTTCAGGCGAAAACCTTGCGCGCAACGGGCTGAATGGAAGGTTGCAACAGCTTGGCCCACCCGAGATGCCAAACGTTTGTTTTTTCTCTGTGGGGACAACGGAAACATTGTGCATTTAGTGTTAAACACAGGTTAGTCTATATTATAAAACTGCAGGGCTAATATCCCAATGCATTTGACACAAGAAAAAACGTTTTATAATATAATCTTATTAGTTTATAATTTTTAAACAGAAAGGTTTTGAGTGGAGGAATTGCATTGTCCTGTTATTCCTGAAAAACTATATCAGGATGCAGTAGGCATGTAGCCTGTAGGCTATAGCCTATGTTATATAGACACATCCCAAGCATAAGAGCCATAACCGTGGGGTCTTCTATTTAGTCTTACCATCCTTTGCTTTAAGAAGTATGCCAATATTTATTTTCTTCCTCTTAGGGCTTTTTTTCAATTTGTTGAATTGAGTCTGTTTTTTCCTGTTATTGTTCATTTATAGAACTGTCTCCTGTCTCGACACCACAGTCTGTTAACTTGGCCATTTCCTATTTTACATCCTTCCATACATAAATTATGATTTTCCACTTCTGATAATGGAGGATCAACACAAATAACCCATTTATATAACGGCTGCGTTTACAGAAGCCTGGTCGTGGCTATTTCATTGAAATATAGGCGTATGATAGGTCTATTACAATAACCTTACACTATATGCTGTTGCAGAATAAGTTTTCAAAAAGGTTTGTTTATGTGGGAAGGGCAAGTTATATATTTGTCATGTTCAGCGGCTCGTCACACCTTCTCCGGGCATTAAGCGTTAGAGAGAGAGAGAGAGAGAGGGAGAGAGAGAGAGGGAGAGAGAGTGTGTGTGTGGTGTGTGTGTGTGTGTGTGTGTGTGTGTGTGTGTGTGTGTGTGTTTTGTGTATGAGTATGTCTGAGCGCGTGCATGTGCGCGCGCACAGTCGTGCGCTTGCGTTTGTCGCTTGTCCAGTGATGCAGTAGGCCTGTGCGTGATGTAATGCCTCTGCAGATATAAATATAGTCAGCGAGGGAGAAGTGGCATGGCTGAACCGTACTTTAGGCGGCAGGTCCTTCTTGAAGCGTTGTCAACGAGTTCTCTCGAACCTCCCGGAGTCTCGGAGACGCGGCACCAAGCGCGCAACGCTGGAGAGATCCGTGTAGCTCCGCCATTGAACCAAGCGCACGCGTCTCGCCCTTGGAATGAACGCCCGTTTCAATTGGTCTCTTCTATTCATTCGTTTCTTCTTCTTCGGGGTACAGCGGAAAGGCCGACACCGGGTGGATATTTTTAGAGCCCTCGCGCCCCTCGACAAACTGTGCGGCGGTGCAGCGTGCGGCTGGCGATGGGCGCTCGGTCTGCCCTGGAGACCCTCCTGGTCCTGGGCTTGGTCGGCAGCCTCGCGCGGTGCGCCCCTTTTCCGTTGCCTGACCGAATGAACGGCACGGCGGGGCGCCGCTGGGAGACCCTCTATTCCAGATCGTTGGCTCGTATCCCCGGGGAGAAACGCGAAGTCAACAGGGACAGCGACTACCTTGTGGGTATAAAAAGGCTCCGGCGACTATACTGCAACGTCGGCATTGGCTTTCATATTCAGGTTTTGCCCGACGGAAGAATAACGGGCGTACACAACGAAAATCGTTACAGTAAGTTGGACTTTACAACAACTGCTGAGTGATTTTCTTAAGCCTAATTTGTGGCACATTATAGAGCTGCTACGATCCATAACATTAGTTTGTGGTAATGCATAGCCAATGTTGACAGATCATATAGGCCTACATGTTATGGTGGTTTTCTGTAGAATATAGACTATGGCCTAATCGTTATGTTGTATAGCCTATATATGTAGCTAATAATTAATTATCAAAAGCACCTGCACGTTGATATCCCCTTCACCAGAATATGAACGGAACCGTATTGTATGCCTATAATCTTATTCTCAACAGACCACAGTGTGTTATATCGATATTTTAGGTCATGGTTAAATATGATATTGTGTTTGCGCATTGATCTTGTGCATTCCAAACCTCTGGAATATGTGGTTAGTGCTGAAAGCAGATTGGTCTGTAACTAGATCTTGCCGTCAACCAGGACAGCAGGCAGCTATAGCTCCTAAAGTTAGGACGCGGATAGATGCATCTGTTAAAAGCAAGATTAACCCCTACCGTGCCTGGGGCCCCGGTGAAGCTAATTCATGTTCTGCTAGACATGTCATGCACAGCCTGACATGTTCAGACACAAAGAATAACAAAGACACATATTTATTGAACGTGTTACATATAACACCCCCCCCCCACACACACACACACACACACACACATGCAATGTCCTTCCCTGTGCTTTGAACTGTGTTGCGAAGTGACAATAATATTTGTAATTTGCCCAAGTATCTCCCTTACACGCATCAGTTATTTGAAGAATGTTAAGTATTTAAAATGTTGTTGAAAGAACAATAGTCAATGGCGAGCGACAGGTGAATCAGTTGCATTTCAGTGTTGGTCTGTGCATATATTGCAGGACTAGTGGATAGGCTATAGCCAAAGATATGGAGTGGCCGACTCCCAGTCAGGAGGTTGGGTTAAATCAGAGACACTATAGAGAGGAGACATGCCACTTGGATAATGTTGAATGGAGCTCTATGGGAGAATTCTGAAACAAATATATTAGTTAGAGGAAAATATCCAAATAATAACACATAACATAAGAGACAATCGTCTGCTTAATAACCCACGCATTACCCCATTTAACCAGTCGTGGTTTCATTGACGTAAGACACCTGCCCATACTGTCTTCCTAAATAACGGACAGGGGCGTTTCAAAGATGGCTGTGAGCGCCGAGACTTGCCAAGAAGGACTTTGGTTAAATCCCTGATATTCTCTAACTGTAAGCATCCTGAGCAAGATGCCTGACCCATACCTGCTCCTTGTTGTAACATGTGTAACTGTATAACTGTAGGTCTACTTACTGTAGCCAAATAAGACGTATAACGTTACGTTACAATAAAATATAATATTATATTGCCTAATAATTGTAAATTGTAATTGTATATTCTATAGTCTATTTTAGTATAGGCCTATGTGTCGTAAAACTGACATTCAAAATAATAACGGAATATGTGTTTGCGCTTTCAACCAAGATGATTTGTTGGTTTCTCTCACTTGAAGGTCTTCTGGAAATCTCTCCGGTGGAAAGGGGCGTCGCGACGCTCTTCGGCGTGCGCAGTGGGCTATTCGTGGCCATGAACCGCCGTGGGAAGCTGTATGGATCTGTGAGTGTACGCGCACTTTGATTTACTGGTGATTTCCGCCACGCACGCAGCTCTGATCTTATCGCCCCAGGACATATTTGACCACTTGAAATACAATGACCGCTCCCTCATTCTCATGGGGTTTACACGCACGGACGCGCGAACGAGCGTGTGAGAGCGATAAACCCAATAGCGGTCGAGGTATACAACATGCAGACATTCCATTCCGCGCATTGCCAGCCAGCGTGCGCACACACCTACCGTCCTTTCCTGAGCCGTGCACGAAGAGACCACCCACCCTTACAGTGACAGCTTCACACGCATGCACAAACTCGAAGACACCCAATACCCATATAAAAAAAGAAGGCATCTTGCTTGAAATATGCACATCCTGTGTACAATAGACCTACATAACTTAGAATTGTTAAAATGTATATAATATAAATGTATAACTGTTACAATTGTGTCTTAACACATGTATCCTGTGTACAATAAGGCCTACATAACTTATAATTGTTAAAATGTATATAATATAAACTTATAACTGTTACAATTGTGTCTTAACACAGGTATCCTGTGTACAATAAGGCCTACATAACTTATAATTGTTAAAATGTATATATTATAAACTTATAACTGTTACAATTGTGTCTTAACACAGCTATCCTGCGTACAATAGGCCTACATAACTTATAATTGTTAAAATGTATATATTATAAACTTATAACTGTTACAATTGTGTCTTAACACAGGTATCCTGCATACAATAGGCGTACATAACTTATGTAGGCCTATTGTACACAGGATACCTGTGTTCAATAGGCCTACATAACTTAAAATTGTAAAATTTGTTGTTAAAATGTGCAATTGCTTCATAGTTATTAAGAGTTACAATACAGAGTTCGATATAAATGGGCCTTATACTTAGTTTTGTCTAAATCCACAATAGACATTTAAAGTAATTCTATTTTTCTCCAATCTCCCCTTTTTATTTCAGTCACATTACAACAGCGAGTGCGAGTTCCGAGAGAAACTGCTTGCAAATAACTACAATGCATATGAATCGGTGGTCTACCCAAGGATGTTCATTGGACTCAGCAAGAACGGCAAAACAAAAAGAGGAAATCGAGTGTCACCCGCCATGACGGTGACGCACTTCTTGCCAAGAATCTGAGTGGCTTCAAAAATAGACTTTACCTCACTGAAGAGGAGGGTTGCTTTTGGTGGGAGAGGGGCAGGAGAGGAGAGCAGAGGAGAGGAGAGGCCTCCAAAACCGTGATGCACTTTTACTTGGAGCTGGGATATGGAACTTCATTATTATACGTTTTTTTGACTTTGTATATAGTATCCGGTTATAATTTATGTTTTCCCAGACTATTTAGTTGTTTTTTAACGAGGGTCAGAAAACGTTGACGTTCACATTTTATGTTTCAGTGTGTATGAGGACTACCGTGTTTAAATTTATCAGACATTTGCTGCTACCGAGAGACAGGAGATCTCACATGAATATTGGTTTCTTTGCACAGATAAAAGTACTTGGTAGCAACATTTCGCTGGAGACATAACTGTTACTTTTCCACAGGTAGCTCCTCTATGCACATGGTTATTTTTGTAATTTAAGTTCCACTGATTGCTCTGATTGGTCTTTTGTTAATTGAAAAAGACTCAGAAAGAGATTGAAGGAGAATCAGGGACAAAAGAGAGAGAGAGAGAGAGAGAGAGAGAGAGAGAGAGAGAGAGAGAGAGAAAGAGAGAGAGAGAGTGTGTGTAAGGGGGTCTCCAGTTGCCTGTTTTTAGCTCTCGCATGGGGTGGGTGAACTTTGAACTTTTTGCCATCAATCTTGGTCAGATCTATCAGACTGCCGATAGAGAGAGGCATCTTCTTGACATTAAATAAGCGGAGAATGTGTGAGTTTAAAGGCAAGGTCACCACGCTGACATGCAATAGATCGGTATAGCCTTGACTGTGGGCCACTAGCATATGAAAGAGGCGCCGCAGTTATTTCCAATTGTCCAGCCAGACCTGAGCGGAAACGAAGGCCTTCATTTAGCTTTAACTACCTAAACCGTTTGGCTTTGAAACGCTAACACAAAACTGAAATTAACCCCAGTAGTTTAATTAAAGTTTCACTTCTCCATTGTGTTAGGGTGGCCCTAGAAACCCACATAATTGAAATTATAATTTTGGAAGCTGTAGGGGTGGGGTAGAGGTATGTGCCTTAGTAGACGAGAGGTGTGCTTGCCACTTTGAACTCAGGTGTGGCAGGGCCATAGCCTCAGTCTATTCGCCATGAGAATCAGTCTGGGGAGATCAATCAGTGTCGTAGTTTAGCTACGGGCGTGGTTTACGGGAAATTATACAATATACCATCAGTTTTATTAGAATTTATTAGAAGAGCAAAGGCTTTTCTCAATGGAAAATATGTTTTCACTGACTTTTCTACCGCACGAGTGGATAACAACAGACTAGTTGGTTCACAGGTTCGTCAAATCACATGCAACGTATTTGTTTTAAAGTGCCTGTTCTTTTGAAACCGCTTGAATGGATGGCTTCCCAGATGGATGTGTCTTAAAAAACACAGGCTATCTGGTGTGCCAGGTTAGAAGGGCCAATGCATTTGAAGTTAAAACTCCTATTTCAGCCGCAAGGATATCATTTCTGGACTCAAATCAAGGAGGATCTCAATAATGTCCAACTCTGTCTCTAAACGAAACCCAACTCTTTGCCCAGTTTTAACACCAGTTCCCTTTAATATAACCCGGTCAACAGAAGCTATGCAGACGTACATCTTGCCCAGTTGTGCAATAGCATAAATGCAGTTTTCACAGTTTCTCTTTCTGCCTGTCCTTATATAGTTGATTGCTGTCAGGCTCTGGTTGCCATGTTGTCCTAGTCTCGCCTTGTCACGTTCAGTCTATCTTTACCCTGTGATATACTTTTAGAAAGGATAATCATGGGAGAAATATTTACAGACAGCTGTTGAACTGTACTATATGCTAGGGCCAGTAACCCTATATTTTCTTTATATATTTTGTAAATATAACCTCGAAGTAACTGAAGGTGCTGGTATTCCTGTCGGGGGTGGGGGATGGTGTGGGATACTGGGGAAGGGAGGTATGGGGAGTGGGGGGGGACACTTGTCTAGAGGCACATGTTTGATTGGCTGTGCTTGCTTTGGTGCCACAGGTTCAAATGACCCAACATTAAAATTCACTGAACCAGTTGCACAAAACAGCACCACAGATCCATTAACTTGATGTCTCTGCCGTTCTTTTTCCTGTTGAATCATTTCTAGGAGGTTTAAATCTCAGTTTCCACATTCCACATACCACGGCTTGTTCTATTCATATCATGGCTCATAAACTGCAGCTATAGAGCAAACGTAATTGTACTCTTTTCACTGTTGACCACAGGTACCTTCAGTTAAATAATAATAATCAATTTATGTTGTTGCCTGGCACACGCTAGGTATTAAGTTACAAGCTGTTCAAACAAATTTCATGCAAATTCTCTTTGTAGGTGATGTCAAACTAGTGTAAACATAAAAAACTATCGAAGGCATGCAGGGGTAATATGACAAATGAGTGGCATAGCCTCCTGTGACCCTGCAGTTTACACAGCTCATCATCAAGCATGAACACAACTGCGTCAAACATGTTGGTAATGCAAAATGATGCGGGCAGGCTATTCTGCAACGCTGTCACGGCTGTGCGAACCGCTGGTGGTAGCAGGACTGCTTTGCATGGCGAAGCATGCTGTTTACAATATGGTAGAGGAGCACTGACATGTTCTCTGACCTGTGTCACTCTTCCTAGTGGCCACCCTTCTGGTATACAGCTGCATGTGTGCTTATTCTGCTACAGGCAACACTACAGATATGGACCCTTTAGAAAAAAACCTGTGTATATCTTCTTTACTCTTAAGTCTAAATGTCTGGGATGAACTGTTCAGGTATTTGGTCACCTTAATATAATATTGATTTGAATATATGTCTCTCTATTTGTTTTACCTCCACTGGATTCCAGTGTATAGCTCACAGCCATGATACTGGCCCAAGTCTCGCAGAACGATGTTAGGATACGGTTGACGGGGGACTCTTGGACTTAATATAAAGGAATTGTTCAACCAGCTTTGGTTGACTAAATATTTGGAAATATATATTCATCAGACATCATAGGGCTTTCTGGACATTTACAGTACATTATATTAGGTTTCTCTGGGAAGTCATTAACTAAGCTTTCCAAGTCCTGTGGTCTTGGACAACAATTTTGTATTTTTTATTCTATTAGTCGTCCTGTAGTTTTATACAGGTACTGCTAAAGTCTACAATTTGTGTGCTGTGCACATTGTAAACGTTTAACCTGAGTAAATTTGAGAATAAATATCTGACAAAGTGTGTCTTTGCCTCTGCTATTGTCAGCGAAAATGTTTTACTATCTTGTGGTATCTTATATAATAAAACAAACAAAAAACTGACCATAAGTGTAATGCCAAAATTTTGGGTAATTTTCTTACATAATGTAACAACAGCAATACAACCAAACATAATTATTATTATAACAGCGAGTGAGTGAATTGAATTGATTTATATGTACATGATTATAAAATGTATGACCAGTATAAGTTAATTTGATTTAATTTGCTTTTGTTGTTTGTAAATGCTTAATCTTAGAACAAACACTCTAAATCTACTGCAACTTTGAACTTTAAAATACATTTTAATTCTAATTTCTAAACTGTTCTAAATTCAAGAAATATATACAGTATATTGTATATTACCATTTTTTGATTATTTCTGATATCTGACAGATTTTAGAGGAGGTTGTGCTCTGTGACGTCGATGACACATGTTGCTGTTTGCAGCCCAAGGCAGCTTGGCCTTGGCTAGCTAGACAGGTGTCCACATAGCTTTTGGTATTGAATGTATTTGTGGCCTTCCATTCTATGGTCTAAAACAAGCCTTGTTATACTCACAAAGAATAACAGCTTTTTGCTCCTGGACACCAAGGACAATCTGACTTGAAGCTGCACAGCCTGTAGACCAGCCCTAAAATAGACCGACTGCCTTCTAGCTATATAGTCTGCAGCCACTGTCTATATAGCCATTGTCTGCATGTTTGGCAGACAGGATACACACACACACACAAGCACACACGCACAAATGTGCACACACGCCGCGCACACACACACACACACACACACACACACACACACACACACACACACACACACACCGATGGATGAGAAATCCCAGAATAATATGATTTACTGTAAGTTGAATGCAACACAAAGAGGTTGCATGACACCGATGTGAGTACTAACAGGGTAAAACAATTAAATACCCGTTTGATGGGGTCTATAGACACACAGATAGGTGAGGAAAGTTGAAGTTGGTGAGGAAAGTTGAAGTTACAGTAAATAGCCTAAATTGAGTCTTCTGTCTAGTCAAGTAAAGTTTCGAAAGGCCCAAGGGATGGCAATAACTAGGAAATGTAAAACAAAATGAGGAAGTTATATTCTCCATTAAGTTGGATTGACCTCTTGAAGATATAAATAGCCTACAATTAAAATAAAATAACTTATTTTAATTGACTTTAACAAAAACTTTAACATTTAAAAAATGTTTAAACTTTCTAAATGTCATGGTGTCTAGAACTCTATTGTAGGCCTATTAAGTTATCCCACTGAAATCCCTTTAAATGTTTGTATTTATTTACGACAGGCTATAGCTGGCTTTGCACTAGCCTGTGTTAAACTAGCTAACTAGCGTAGCCTGTGTTAAAGGCAGGGTCAGGGTTGAACTAGCTAGTTAGCCAACAGACTATACCTTTAAACTACAGTGCTAGCTGGTGCTGAACTAGCTAGTTAGCCAACAGACTTTACCTTTAAACTACAGTGCTAGCTGGTGCTGAACTAGCTAGTTAGCCAACAGACTATACCTTTAAACTACAGTGCTAGCTGGTGCTGAACTAGCTAGTTAGCCAACAGACTTTACCTTTAAACTACAGTGCTAGCTGGTGCTGAACTAGCTAGTTAGCCAACAGACTATACCTTTAAACTACAGTGCTAGCTGGTGTTGAACTAGCTAGTTAGCCGGCAGACTATACCTTAAAACTACAGTGCTAGCTACTGTAGCTATGTGGCCATGAGGCAAATGAGATGCCTGCAGGGGACATTCAAATGGCTACACCTGGCCGGGACTAAAGTCCAGACAATCATTTGTCCGATGGTACACCTGCTGGCACTGAACTGTCAGTCAACACACACACACTGGTGTTGACCTACCTGTAAGTATCCTTGAGCAAGATGCCTTGAGAATCAGTCTGGAAAGCCTAGAAGTAATTTCGAATGTGTCCGAATAGCAACTGTGTTGATATCTATGGGCGTGGTTTAGGTGTGCCGACAGCGAAAACGACCAGATGGTTCATCCATTAGTGCTTAAGATATGTAACAAGTGAAATTAGTAAATAAAGCAGGCTACTGCACTATACCATCCCACCTGGAATTACAGTTACAGACTTCGTGAGCCAATGAAAATCTACTTCTCAATATCGCAAAGCGCTGTCGAGTTTACAGGGGATTATTTGCTCTTTGTAATACTGTAATTGTAGGCTACTCATTGTAAGTTGCTTTGGACAAACTACCTAATTGTAATTACTATGCATATGCTATATAGGCTTACAGCACAAACCATCGCACAACTTTAATAAGGGCTGTTTAGAAATACCGGATATTTTTCAGTGCACACAGAAAGGGCAGCTAGCGGTCTAAGGCCGCAAATCCACTGAATTCGACCAAAAGTCTAATAGCTTTAAACAGTCGGTGTCTATACCTTTAACTGTCATGCATGCGCACATTGCACAATGTCTCTCACACGCTATAGTGTGAGGTGCAAGTAGATCCTCAAAGCAGACTTGTTAACTTGGCTATATAGGCTCTGCAGCCCAGCCCGTGATGTGAGAACCAGACTCGCTCCGCTCCAGTGTGGCTGGACCTGCCACTGTATGAATTACAAACATAACATCCACATATAAACAACACCATAGACATATATACAAACATAACATATACATATAAACAACAGCATAGACATATATACTAACATAACATCCACATATAAACAACACCATAGACATATATACAAACATAACATCCACATATAAACAACACCATAGACATATATACAAACAAAACATCCACATATAAACAACACCATAGACATATATATAAACATAACATCCACATATACAACACCATAGACATATATACAAACATAACATCCACATATAAACAACACCATAGATATATATATACAAAAATAACATCCACTATAAACAACACCATAGACATATATACAAACATAACATCCACATATATATATATATATATACACCCATATACTGTATATATGTGTGTGTGTGTGTGTGTGTGTGTGTATACAACAGTATATATAGGCCTAAGTATGTATTTTTAGGTGTATTTCATTTTTATTTGTATTCCTGTACTATTTCTTATTTTACTTGGCTGCAAAGGCTATCTGTACCAAAAAAAAAGAAAAAAAAAAGTAGACCTACATTGATTGTTACTGTAACACGTTATATAGCTTTGTGTATTTAGATGACACAAGAGCATCAAATATAATCAAACCTCAAGTATATTTATCCATATTACCGTTAAAATATATCTTCCACCCACAGGCAATGCAACTTTCTGCCATATACCTGTTTTCATTTAGCTAATACGTCAAAATCCAGAACGGTCCAGTTACTGCCTACGCCAATTATATTCTAGGAGCGCCATCTACTGACAAAAACCTGAAAAGGTTTCGCGGAATCATTGGCTGTCAAGTCAAACAGGACTGAAATATAGAGCAGTTGTGGGTAAATTGTGGGTAAAAATCTCCAGAACTAGACACATAAAAAGCGCCAGCACAAGGCCTACCTGTTAAATCATAGGACAACGTTATTTGTATATCGCAAACATTATATAAATAATATAAATGTAATTATGATTACAGCAGTTTGCATGACAGGAAAGTGTTCCATTGGCTACACAACTATAGTATAAACAGTTTAAATCCTGGCCTCACATTGAATTTTCCTCAATGGAATAAAGGATTGTTTGTTCTCTGTTACTGTTTAACTTTCATGAAAATGTAACGGACACCCGCCGTCGCAATTGGAAAGCGTCTTATTTAACTACGTTCATGCATGCAACACAAGGCTATATGACTTTTTGCCAGATGTCTATTTCACGATCTGTAGACTTTAACCTATTGTCAAATAAAAAAGTGTGAGTTTGTGTGCAACCAACGACAGACATCTGACTCAAATTATGCAAATATTATGTATGCATGCTGACAATAATAAACATTATTAAATAAATATTATTATTATTTGCGTATTATTTGTATTAATATTATGAATTAGGCTGCTTTTAATATTCATAAACAGTGTTGTTCTTCTTATTCTTCTTATTTATATTCTTCATATTTTTTATTATTTTAATTTAGCCAGTTATTATCATTATTAGTATTGCTAATTATTATTTATATACAAAACGTAAATTTGTTTGACCAGATTAGAACGATTTCAAACGAATATTTGAAAAAAATAAATAACGCGAGAGATGGTCGAGCGGGATAAGGAGAGAGGGATTTAGGGACGGGCCTGGGGCTTGACAAATAGAGTTGGCAGGTCGCGGGGGCCAACAGAGAGCTCTGATCCAGTTGGATGTCAAGAAGGGGTGTGTTGTGGTCGTGGTTCTCAGAACTCGCGGTGGGAAGACGGTTATCGCTCCAGCTGATAAGGGGCGCGTTTTAAAAGCCCGGGGGTTAATTTACACACACACACACACACTCACACACACACACACACACACAAAGACTATATCAGACTGGGAGCCCGGGGGACTTGCCCACAGTTCAGAATAACAGACAAATAACAACTACATTTAACGCGCGATGGCACGCCACGTGGCTTTTGCGGTGTCTGTCGCGAGTGTGGTTTTTGCTGTGCGGGTTGTTAGCATGCCTGTGCCAGACCAGGGACCTCATGCAGAGAACGGCTGGGATCAGGTGGTGCGTCTGCGGCATCTGTATGCAGCGAGGCACGGTCTCCACTTATTGATAGGCGGAGACGGCGACGTCCACGGTTCTACCGATCAAACGCTCTATAGTAAGTGAACCGACTATGTCAAGCAACGTGCTTTCAATAATTGTACACAATAGCTATTTGCAAATTATAGGATAGGTTATACAGACGGGGTATTAACTCGTGCACACTATATGAAAACGCTGCCATCTAGATGTAAACTGTTGGATGCGTTTGCAGGTCTTTTGGAGATCCGACCAGTAGACACAGGCTGTGTTGTCATCAAAGGTGTTGCGACTTCACAGTTTCTCTGCATGGAGGAGAATGGGAGGCTGTACTCGTCGGTAAGGATACTAAAATAACACTATATAGGCTATTTATAAATGGTGTCACAAGAGAGACAGTAGGCTACTTGTTATAGCCTATTTTAATCATCATTGGAATAATTGGCCGAAGGTTCCAGGTGTTGACATAAAAAAATGACAAATTATTTATATAATTTAATTTGACTGCAGAACATTTGAGCAATTATTGCTTGCATAAAAAAAGATCTCACTGTGTGTCTTATGTAAATGCAGTTGGGGATGAGCTCTTATAGTTGTTTTAATGAGTACTTTTTGGATGTATGTTGATTTGTTCATTTAAGTTTAATTTGAACCTATATTTTATTGCTTTAATTATTTAATACACACAATTATTCATTCATTATTTTATTATTATTATTATTATTATTATTATTATTATTATATTTTAGACTATACCTATATCTCGGTCAATTAATAATATGTGTCTGAATGTAATATATTATTATCAAATTATTTTGCTCATTTACATTCACAGTCAGTCAGTCAGTCACTCACTCAGTCACTCACTCAGTCAATCGGTCAGGTTCATCAACCTTTGTCCAATGTGGTGAAGGTAGGATATGTTTGCTGATTGGAAAAGCTGAATGAAAAGATTCAGCAACAACAACCTTGGCCTCTGGCTGAGTCTTTGTAACCAATGTAAACAGCTCTTGAAGAACTCACTTTTGATAAACGAGCCTGTACCTAATGAATGGCCTTATATACTGACCTTTTTCAAACCCTTGTTTTCATTTGCAGCGCTAGAAAACTGCCTTATATAAGAGCTGCTTTCATGACCTGTTAGTTGATTGATTCATTTCATGTTATTCGATATGGCGATCCTATCGAATCGCCATATGCTATATAGGCTCCAAAAAGCCATCAACAAGATTAATTAAAAAACTGAAATCATCTTTTGTTATAATTTAAATGTAGCTGTTAGTCTGTAATAAAATGTTCATACATGAAAGTATAGTTGACTGTGTGTGTTGTGAGCAGCGAAATCATGAAGATTTCATAAGAAAGGTATAAATGCTCAAAAATATATATTAAAAAATATATATATAAAAATGTATAGGGTATTTTTTTTACCACTGGAGGCATGTCCCATTATGTAAAAGTGAATAAATGTACTTATGAAGGCCCACACAGCAGTGGGTAATGTTTACATGTGTGAGCCTATGAGCTATATAAACAATGTTTTTGTAACACTGGTTCCAACCACTAGGGTATACATGCAGACACAAACAGAGGCCTGTATCTTTTAACATAGAGCGTAATTGGAAAATACACTGGATCACATTAACATTCAATTGAAAAATAAAATAAAATCGCCAACGATCCTACACACTAACCTTTACACCATTGCATTGCCCTCTCACTCTCTCTCTTCCTCACAGCTCATCTACAGTAAAGACGACTGCACCTTCAGAGAGCACGTCCTTCCGGACGGCTACAGCGTGTACGCCTCCGACAGGCACGGCACGCCGGTGAGCCTGGGGAACCACAGGCGGCGGGCTCAAGGGCGAGACCGCGGTCTCCCGACTCTGTCGCAGTTCCTCCCGAGAGTCAGCGCGCTGGACCCGTCCCACGCGATCGGCGGGTCTCCGGTCTCCGAGCCAGAGCACCACGCCGCCGCACAGACGCAGCGCCTCGCCACCGCGGACACCGTAATGGACTCCCTCGGAGCGGTGTCCCAGGTCATCCACAGCCCCAGCTTCAACGAGAGATGAGTCGTTAGCATGGACGGAGACACACCTGTACTACACCTGAGATGATGAGGATGATCTGCTGCCGTGAGCGCACACACACCAACATTCCCTCCCTGCAGGACAAGAAGAAGGAACATACTTGTACAAGCAGGGGCTAACTGACTTCCAGGGCATACAGGGTCCGTGTAGGAGAATGGCAGCGTTGATGAGCGGAGAATGTTAACAAATAAATTGGAAAGTGCTAATGTAACGGTGGCCAGCCGGTAGCGTTGTGCAGTAAGTTACAAAAAAATTACTCTCCGTCACGTGGAGAACACTCTAGTGACGGATGCTACAGCCATTTAGTTTTATCCTACCTTGCTACGATGTTCATGCTGTAATCGTGGGAGTGGGCTTCGAGTCCCGACTGGGACAAACCTCCATCACACTATTGTTCCACGCTATGAATTAAGAATGACATGAGATATAACAGGTTTACGAGAGAACAAACACTCCTGCACAAACGCCTATTTATAGGCATACACGGAAAAACGTAAATATAGTATTAGTTGAAAAAGTATTTATTTTGTATTTGTATACCATTTTAACCCATGCATTGACAACTAAGCCTATTGTAACTAAATATTTGAGCACGCCTTTTTATAATATGTATGTATTAACTGTTTTATACTTCATTAAATGGAACATTGAGGAAAGGTTTACCAAGTATTTTACATTTATTAAAAGTCAAATTCAATGAAATTGTACTGTATGGCTAATATGATGACAATAATATATTTGTCCTAAACAGACACGTTGTCACTCAGTGGTCATGTGAGTAGTTCTGAAAATGAGTCTGATGGAATGTATAAAAAACATTGACAATTATTATCACTGCTAAAATGAACAAAATCAACTAAATTATATTGGTCTCAATGGCTGAAGAACAGTCTCAAATTGTCAGCTAAAGCACCGCGATTATTCATGAGTATTCAAGAATTATATAAAGAATTATAGACTACTATAACATTACAATTTATTTGTCTAAATTCCAATTGCAGTGTTTTTGTCAATAGTTATAATGCTTAAAACAGCGGTGTAGTGGGTATTGGGTAGTGTAGTTCACATATAGGCTACACGCAACAACCAATAGCAGCAGTGAACGTGTCTTGGAGTTAAACTATTCGCACTCCACCGCAGTAGATGGCGGTGTTACATCTAAGATAACTAGATAATAAGGAAAAACACGTGGCGGAAGTAGAAAGTTAAGTCACGTACATAAATAAAATAGCTTAACCAATCCTATTACTGACATGTAATTCGGTGTTCAATTGTAATAGCAGCGAAAATCAGAAATCACTATTTATCTGGAATGAAATGGCTCGAGTTTCTGGAAATGAAGATTTCTTCGAGAGCATTCTAATGGCAGATAACAGGTGCGCTAATCTTTAAAACATTGACGCGGAGATAACCATGTACCTACACAACTTGCACTTCCATTCACTACACACATCACACACTGGTCAATGTTTCACATGTTAATGTTACATACTGTAGTAGCACACCGGGTGGTCAATCTTGAACACATTGACGCGGAGATAACCATGTACCTACACACATCACACAGCGTGGTCAATCTTGATTTTAGGTTCCATGTGGAGGGTTACCAGGAGGGGTTTCACGAGGGAACCCGACAGGGCATGTCGGAGGGTCGCCGGCATGGAGCGACGCATGGGGCCAATCTGTCCAACGAGGTCAGTGGTACTGATGACAGTAAACACATAATGTATTTATGCCATTGTGTAGGCTGCCCAGTTCAGTGTGCACGTTCGCTTTAAAAGGCAGAATAATATCTATTTGCCAACCCAATGTGTAATTATTCCATCGTACATATGCTGCTGCAGCAGCGCCACTTTTCAGATGGGTTTATATGATATTTCGAGATTATTTAAAGTACAATTACACCCATATCGGGATGGATGTGACCTGCTTTTAGTTTGTTTTTTGCTGCCCATTCTATGTGCATGCTGATAAACTAATCCAGTGTTTCCACAGACCGATAGTAACGCAGACTACACACAACAACAATATCATAGCCATTGCAATGTGTTTCTGATGTGTGGGGCGCTGCTTCTGAGGGAGCATCCAATGGCATTGAAGGGAGAGGTGTTTTTATTTTGATCAAGCTCAAATATCAACAAGCTCTCCATAATGAGACTGACTATACATTTTAAAGGATTAGGCTAGATCAAATAGGCCGATTGATAGGTTAGTTAAGTGATTTCATGCTCCATTGGAAACAGACCCAAAGTAACAAGCTAATGTAGGCTACTGACTGTACATTAACACTTTTCTGTTGCTTAGATTATAGCATATCTTTTTTTTTTTTTTTTTTTATATACTAATAAAATAAATAAGACAGCTAGTACAGTTCTACAAGCGTCATTGTGTGCTGTTATTATACTGAATATCAGCACAGCTTGGCTGTGATTATAACCGGCATTCGGCCGCAGACACAGGTCGTTTCTGCAGTAAATATAACTTTAATATTGTCGGTAAATATTTGGTTAACAAACATGTACCCTAACCTACTTTTTATAATTGTCTATGCATTTTCTTGCCACAAGGTGGCGGCAGATCACAAGGAATAGCTGTAGTAGTGTGTTTATTGTGTAAATTTCAATTATCTGTATAATGTAGTGCAATGAAGGACCACAAGTCTCAAAAGGTAATTTGTTTAAGGTGTGTGTGTGTACTGTATTAATTTATCAGTTTATTAATATGTCTGAATTCCTTCTTTAGCATATTTTCTCCCCCTTAATCTAACTGACATGAATTTAAAGGGACAATCCTTGATTTGCAGTCTGGAACTGCTTTTATGGTTGAAACATGCATTTATAAATGTGTGGTTTGAAACTCGGAGAGCACATTTCCCGTGCTAGAGAATGCTTAATTTTCATGTCTGGTTCAGGAAATTGTCATTACAGACAGGGCTGTTGTCAACCCAACAGGAATCAAATATACTTTCTTACCTTACATGTAGTCTTGCATAGCCAGCCTTTACTTAAGTGACGTCTGGGACACAGCGCTGGCTAATTGTGTCAATACCCGCCTACTTGACACAGGAGAGGTCTTTTGATTGACATCCACGACAACAACTACATGACTCGGTGACCACATCGTACGTTACATTTCCAATGAGGAATTTGTTGTAAAATGAAACAACTCTGGCTCTTACAGGCCTTATAAATCTGTAAAATCAGTAGGCTACGGTTAATACTTAAGTTAATATACAATTTTAAATGAGTAAATTAAGCAAAGTACCGATAGCCTACATACTTGTGAGTGACAATGCTAGCAGCTAATGGAAATTGACAGTATCACTTCCCGAAAGTCCTAGAGTCCTGTGTCGAGCAGTATATACCAGGGGTATATACTGGATGTATCAGACGTTAAGTGCGGAGTTGCTTATGTGACGTAGTTCTAATTGACAGAAGAGGCTGACAATACCTTGCATGTAGTCTGGCAAAACCAGCCTTTCTTGGTGTAAAGTAACTGTGACCTGGCTTGGTTCACAGCGCCATGAGAGCGCTGCTTGACATGAGAGGTGTTTTGATTGACATTCCCGACGACGACCAATTGCATAACTCAATGACCAAGTCGGACGTTAAACTCAAACTGAGGAATTTGTTGGGAAACTTAACGACACAAGTCTGGCTATTTTACCTGCACTTTGGGTATCAGCCGGTACCGATCCGATTCCAGTGTTAACCACTTGACACCGATTGAGGCGTATTCTCGACACACCGATTTCAGTCAGACTGCAGCTGCGTGTGTATTCCCCGAATGCTGGTTTGTGCAAGTTAAGTGCATACGTAGGAACCTTTTGCATGCACTGGTTTCTCCTAGGACCGGTCCGATTGGGAACTACATCCGGTTAAACGACGTTTTTTGTGCTTTTGAGGCAAATGTGACGAAATTGTGCTAAAGGTGTTAAGTTTTGCTAAGATAAAAACATATGTACAAGCTTATTGTTTGCTTCTATAGCTAACAATTTAGGAATAAACCTCATGTGAGTAATAATTTTTAAGTTATTTGACGATGTCTTTACAAGGAGTGGACTGAGGCAGAAGTCATCCAAGAGCCACTACGCACAAACTTACCAAGGAAATGGGCTACAACTGTCGCATTCCCAGAGGCAACGTCAGAAGCGTCTTACCTGGGCTAAGGAGAAAAAGAACTGGTCTGTCGTCAGTGGTCCAAAGTCCTCTTTTCAGATTAAAGTACATTTTGCATTTCATTTGGCAATCAAGGTCCCAGAATCTGGAGGAAGAATGGAGAAGCACAGAAACGAAGTTGGCTAAAGTCCAGTGTGAAGTTTCCACAGTCAGTGATGATTTGGAGAGCCATGTCATCTTCTGGTGTTGGTCCACTGTGTTTCATCAAGTCCAGAGTG
The DNA here is from genome assembly GCA_027564755.1 of Amblyopsis hoosieri. Lineage (NCBI taxonomy): Eukaryota > Metazoa > Chordata > Actinopteri > Percopsiformes > Amblyopsidae > Amblyopsis > Amblyopsis hoosieri. Next base: position 1,853 of record JAODUE010013407.1, on the reverse strand, counting down.
AACTCGGCCATCTACCAGGAATTTTTGGGCACTTCATGCTTCCTTCTGCTGACAGTATTTATGGAGATGCTGATTTAATTCTTCAGCAGGACTAGATACATGCCCACACTGCCAAAGGTACCAATACCTGGTTCAATGACCATGGGTTTACTGTGCTTGATTGGCCAGCAAACTCACCTGAACCCCATAGAAAATGTACGGGGTATTGTCAAGCGGAAGATAAAAGACCCAACAATGCAGTTGAAGGCTGCTATCGAAGCAACCTGGGCTTCCATAACACCTCAGCAGTGCCACAGGCTGATCGACTCCATGCCACGCCGCATAGATGCAATAATTAATGGAAAAGGAGCCCCAAACAAGCACTGAGTGCCTGTACACAAACATATTTTTCGGAAGGCTTACATTTCTGTACCAAAATTCCTTTCTTCACTGTCATAATATAATTTCCTGAGATACTGCATTTTGGATTTTCATGAGCTGTAAGGTAATCATTAAGATTAAAACAAACATTAAATACAAACTTGAACTATTTCACTTTGTGCAATTAATCCACGATATGTTTCACTTTGTCAATTGAATTACTGAAACATTTTCCACAATATTCTAATATATTGAGATGCACATGTATGTATGTGCTGTTCAGCAGGAGTTGTTTGTGATGTAGTGCTAATGGATGGAAAAGGCTCAGACTAGCTCACGTGTGATTTGAGAGCACTTGATCTTCAAAGTGCCTCATCATGTGACAACATGTGACCTTTCTAACAGGTGTCTTTCTATAGCGGGTTTGCCATTACCTGGAGGCATCTCCTTCAAAGTAATACAGATGCCAAGTCGAGGTATGCCTTTCTTTTAACTTTTTCCATACATGGCCTTCATCTGAACAAAATTACCATTCATGTTATTGTGTCTCCTTGGGTTCTTGCCTGCTTGTGTCTGTGATCTGATTGTGTGTGTCAGGAAGCGGTTGAAGGCCCTGGAGAATCTTGTGGCGCTGATCCAGAAGTTTCCCTATGATGACCCTCGGTATAAAAACCTACTGGAGGATGTCGATAATATCCGCGCCAAGTTCAGACAGGTACCACGCTCACACAGTGAAGATCTCTCCCGCATTCTTGTGTTAAGTCTTTAGAATTGCCAGACTATGGAACTGAAAGAGTTTCACAAAAGCCCCAGTATTTCATCTGCTTGTTCTCATGCAGGTGTGCTCTCTGCTGAGAGTGCCCACAGACTTCCGTGACTGCGTCAAAGGTTCCAGTGGAATGACATTCTGAGGGCAGCCTGCCTGCTCCCGTGTTAGGCTCGACATTCGGTGCGACAATGGTTGTCGTTGACCGTTACTATGGCCCCCCCTTCCCCCCCCCCCGTAGCTCGGGAGGAAGTCGAGCTGCGATTGGCCAGCCGTTCTGTCAGTCAAGAGAGCCGGTGGAGGATGGTTGCAGTGGAGTGATTCGATAGGATGGGTCATAAACTTGTGTTATGCCAAGACTGATCTGTAATAGGTTTGCTGTTGCTGCAGTCAGTTTTCTTTTAAAGAGTTCCGGGACAACGTACCATGTGTTAACACTGTAATGCAACACACCGCTAATGTTACCATTGATTTGTGTATGATTGATTGGGTTATTTGTATAACGTGAAATGACGTCCAACTCTTCAATATTTCCATTTAGACAGATTTTTATAATGCCCAATGACATTTATACACATGGTTATAATCTAATATACATGTTTTGCGTGTATGGTTAACACTTGTAAACTAGGCCAAACCTAGGCATTTTCCCCCTTTTTTTCCTTGCAAAAACATTCCCTTTCATTCGTAAGGATTTATGCAGTTCTGAACAAGTTACAAAGCTTAT
>JAODUE010013396.1:9890-26482 GCA_027564755.1 Amblyopsis hoosieri | reverse complement strand
CACACACACACACACACACGCACGCACGCACACACACACACACACACACACACACACACACACACACACACACACACGCAGAAGAAGCTAGGAACCATTTGCACATGGGAGACAATAAACATTTATGTGACAGACAGAACGTAAAGCAGGAAACACAGAAAGCTCTACTCTGAAAGTCACTTTCAATTTAGAGAGCTACTTAGCCAAGATCATTATAGTCGTGTGCGCATGCATATGCGCAGACATCTGTGCGTGTGTCCTGTGGATGCTCTAATGCAGCCATTTCCATCTACGGCGGAGTGCAGTAGCGCCATTAAGTGGCTGTCTGAAGTGCTGACTTCATTACATTATAGTGGCCGTAAATCGTAGGCATCCATTATAAAGGCACAATGCGCGGTTAAATGATATGTCCTCTGTACACTCGTGTCAGTGGTCAAAATGTGTTAACAGCAACATGTGCATCGTTGGCAGGGTGGTCTAGTGGTTAGCTCAGTCCACACCCTACAGTACCGGGTCTGTCATTAAAGTGTGACTTCAGCTCTGAGCCTGACTATGCAATGTTGAAAAATGTTAAAAAGGAGAGTGGGACCTTATTAACTTAATATGTTATCTAGCATTGTTCTAGCCCTCAGCAAGGGCCTCATTTTAAATGGTGTGTTGAGCCATTTTCAACCCATCAAATGCAATATTTATGAAGATGGGAATCTTGCCATCATTACAGTAACGCCAGCAATGATGTGTCTTATCTCATTTTATTCTGTCTGTTTATTTTAGTTCCAATACATGCGTGTCTATCCTAGACCGCAGGGTGATTCAGTCATATGTTCCTCCATCATTCGGGGACATGCTTTCCTGACAACATGGAGATGAAGGAATATTCAGGTGGGGCGTGGCCCTCCGCTCGACGACGTGCTGCTGATCAATTGTTTCGTGAGGCGACTGATCTCTCATCCACTTCATCAGCAGAGAGGTACAGCGAGGTAGTGGGAACGCTCAACGCAGAAGGAAGGAGAGAAATTAGCCTATCAGTGGACACCGTTGAGCGGTGTGTGTGTGTGCGTGTGTGTGCAGGAGAGAGATAGAGAAAGAGAGAGAGAGAAAGGGAGAGATAGCGGGAGCAAGCGAGAGGGAGCAAGAGAAAGGGAAGAAGAAGGAGAGAGAGAGAGAGAGAGAGAGAATGAGAAAGAGAGAAAGAGAGAGGGAGAGAGAAAGAGAGAGAGAAAGAGGGAGAGGGAGAGAAAGAGAGAGAGAAAGAGGGAGAGGGAGAGAAAGAGAGAGAGAGGGATGGGAGAGAGAGGGAAAGATAGAGAGAGAGAGGGAGAGAGAAAGAGAGAGAGGATGGGAGAGAGAGGGAGAGGGAGAGAGAAAGAGAGAGGGAGGGGAGGGAGACTCAAACTACCAGCTGACACTCTTCATCTGCTCGGCAGTGTTGTGTCTGTGAGGCTGCTCCTCCATCACAGTGCCCTGGGCCTCCACACACACATCAATGCAGACCAGCAGACAGAGAGCGCAGGCGAGGCTCAAGAACAACAGAGGGAGAGCACAAAGTGTTTTCCTAGAGAGATCCCGACACAAGCTCTGCTTTCTTCCAGTCCTGTCCCACGGCAGACTCTCTCTCTCTCTCTCTCTCTCTCTCTCTCTTTACCTTTAATCCTTTCTCTTTAAATGCTCACACACTTTTCTCCCCCTCCTCCTCCTCCCGCTGCTTCTCTCTTCTTCCTCCCTCCCTCCTCTCTCCTTTCAAAACGCACGGCTTGGAGTGGTGAGTTAAAGGCAGGAGACACAGAAGATAAAAGCTGCTTCCTGATTCGCCGGCTCTGGGCTCCCCAGCTGTCAGGGAAGCAGACTGCAAGACAGCGAGAGAGAGAGGAGCCGCGTATTCCTTCACGCAGCTGCTGGTGCGAGCAGAGAGACAGGCAGAGGCAGGGGCTGGGGAAAGCTTAGACAGGCAGACACACACAGGCCGTGTGAATAGGCCCAGTCAGACTCACGATGGCAACCAGGAAGGAAATGGTTTGATTGGCAACAAGCAGGCGACTGAAGCCTGTTGTCTGCTAGAGGCTATAGTGTGAAAGTTAAAAAGCCAGACCTAATATACAGTAATACACATCCACACACGCACGCACGCACGCACACACACACACGGGTACTGCGTAACGTTAATGGTGCAACGTTTACCAAGAAGAAAGTCAATTTGCATGTTTTCACAAATTGTTGTCTAGTGCCACTTCAAAGAAACACTGGATTCGGTGTATTTCAACGTATTTTGAAAAATACTAATGTTATTTTACAGAGATCTTTGGACGTTTCTAGACCACGTTTTTTCTCCTTCGTCTATATAATCGCGGTTTAAAAAAAGTATTCATCCACATGAAAACGCAATAGCACACTGTCAAGCGCTGTCAACATGTCTCATGTAAAGAAAGGAGATAACGGCAAACGCTGATGTTACGTGCCAAAAACTCTGTTTTTCCTGTCTACACGAAAACATTGAATATGTTTTATATCGTTTTCAGAGACATTTGAAAACGATATAAAACATTTTATATTGTTTTATATAGTTTTATATCATTTTATATCGTTGTATATCGTTTTCAGAAACTGTGTTTGCGTCCACACGCCAAACACCAAACACAGTTTGCGAGGCCAAAACTCACTATGGCATTACTGACTATAGGCATTATTTAAAAAGACAACATCTCCCAGGTTGATCCTCATTAGCCACATAACTCTTTACGTTTTATTTATTCATTAATTCTCGACAGCTTCATTAGGTGCTTGAACACAACAGGTGCCTTATTCTAACATTTCTCGAACATTTTGACCCAGGACAATGAAGTTTAGTAGAAGAGGACTATCTGAGCTAAAACCATCTTGCCTATGGCTGGAGCTCTCAATGTGTACTGTGTCATTCTGTTATTCCACCTGACATACAACATACAGTATTTGCCATTCTTTCTTTTGTGTCTGTGTTTTAGGACTCTTCTCTCTCGCTGCTCCTCCTCTGCTAAATTTGTAAGCGTTGGATGTGTTTCTGTGTGTGTGTGTGTGTGTGTGTGTGTGTGTGCGTGTGTGTGTGTGTGTGTGCATTTGTTTTGACTCTCCTGTTTCCTAAAGGGACTTGTATCTGAGTCTGGGCCTCATTCCCTGCCATTGTTACAACACTGTTGTGCATTTGAGCCTTTATGTGCATGCATGTGTGTATGTGCGTGTGTGTGTGTGTGTGTGTGTGTGTGTGTGTGTGTGTGTGTGTGTGTGCATATGCCTGTGTGTGTTTTTGTGTGTGTGTGTGTGTGTGTGTGTGTGTGTGTGTGTGCGTACATGTGTTTGTGTGTGTGTGTGTGTGTGTGTGTGTGTGTGTGTGTGTGTGTTTGGAGTCACCATACTGTATGCCAACACAGACCCCCATGTCCTTCCATTGTGTGTGGTGTTGTGTTGTGTTGCTATAGGTATTTGGCTGCTATGGTGGACAACACACAGCTGACAATAGCTGGTTAATAGACAGGTACAACTCATGTTGCCGCACGCCATAGTTTTACCTTTACATAATATGCTCATGTCTATATTCAGCAATAGGATTGCAAGGCTCAAGTATCTTCAGATCAATAACTCCCTCTCGGTGATTGTGGCAGTCCACTAAAAGAAAACTGGCAGTTTGACATCCTTTCATCGACGTTTATATTATTCATACTTTAGCCATGTGCATCCATCTCGATAAGCAATCAGTGGTTCTGGTTGTAGCCCAAGTCTACCCTGGTTCTGACATGGATCTGGCTCATTCGTTTATACACTAGCTCTCGCTCTCTCTCTCTCTCTCTCTCTCTCTCTCTCTCTCTCTCTCTCTCTCTCTCTGATTATCAGCTAAACTATCCTTCCAATTGCAGTCTTTCTTTTCTGTCAGGGTCATGTCGTTCACACCTGCCTGTCAATCTATCTATCCATTCATCCATCCATCTATCCATCTATCCATCTATCTACCATCCATCTACCCATCTAAAAGATTACAGCTCTTCCAGGACAAAATAAAAATTGCTTTTTTTAAACATATCCTCCACCAGAGCCCACCGAGTCTCTATACTGGATTTAATTGGCTCTATAAATAAACTGTTGTACTGCAACAGAGGGATACTGCGAGAGAGAGAGAGAGAGAGAGAGAGAGAGAGAGAGAGAGAGAGAGAGAGAGAAAGCACATGCAAGAGGGAGAGTGAGTGAGAGAGAGGCGAAGGGGACAGAATGCATGAAAGAGAGCGATAGAAGGATAGATTAACAGATACAAAGGCAGAAAGCGATAACAAGAGTTGGGCGGGAGACAAATGGGTTGGCTTTAAGCAGACACTACAGACTGACTTATAGGAAACCATCTTGAAAGAGCAGAGAAGAGAGAAAACTGCGTGTGTGTGTGTGTGTGTGTTTGAGCGTGCGTGCGTTCGTTCCTACGTCTGTTTATAGAAAACAATATATAAAGTGGAAAGAGGGTGGAAGTGAAGAAAATGAGGTAAAAATTGATGGGGAATTGTATTCATCATGTTTGTGTGCGTGCATGCGCGCAGTGTAATCGCTTGCCAGTTTAAGTGTGGACTGCGCTGGGATGTGCGCTAGCCTGGCGTCTAATTAACAGTGTCCTCTCCTGCGCGGCGCTTATGGGGCTCAGCCCCCCACAAGCCATGATTAAAGGAGGCCGCTCTCGCAGAAAGGGAGAGCGGCGCATCCAACTCACCGCGCACGCTCTCCCTGGGATGTCGTCCAGGCGCAATCAACCGCCTCATCTTGGCCGGGGTGAACGTTCTTTTAGCTCCATCTCTTTCTGGAACTACAGTGCTTCACACACAGCATGCGCTCCTGTGTGTGCGCACGGGCACGTACACACACACGCGCACGCACACACGCGCGGGCACACACACACGTGCGGGCACACACACACACACACATGCACAATCTATGACTTTCATTCACATTGCCTTTATATATTTGTCTATTGCTTTTTCTTAACTTTTTCCCTCACAACACCCCCCCCCCCTCCTTCCCCCACCACCACCCTACAGTACCAAGGATGCACACATCAAAGCCAAAGATTGCCTTCTAACTGTTTTAGCGGTACATTTTCTCCTTCGTTTTGCAAATAGACCTGAATAATCACCATGAATATGGAAATACCTGCTCCTATTTTAATTTACTAGAGTAATATCCATATCAGTGGAAAGCGATTGCCTAAGTTTGACTACATGAAAACGGACGGTAACAATTCACTCCAAAGTTCCCTTGGCCTAATGTCACATTGTAAACAACGGTTTCGGCAGCTTTGACTTCAGCACAGGAAAACTCTTTGACAAGCCAAGGCTGTTGGCTAAATGTGAATCCCAATCTACGAACAAACGTCTGGCAACAAATTAGTTTTGGCACCACTTCATAATGAAAACGCAGTTTGACTCTGCTTTGACTTGAGCTATCACTACTCAAGGTTATTGAAGCAGTGCTTTGGAAAAAAAATGTCCAGCCAAGTTCCCATAATTAGCTTATTAACAAAACCGACCAAAAAATTACATATCTTGTCCTTGGGTAGTTTCCCCTACAAATATCATTGTCAGGTGTGGAGCTATAACCAAAAACTATTGCGACTAATTAATGTTTCCTTATCTGTAGTGTGAGCATGTTTAAGGGTAAAATATTACATTTTGTGGTCTTCATTAACACTGAGATATTAGGAAATACAATATAACATTTCAGAACAGCAAGATAATACACATATTTTAACATTTAAAAAACTTATGAGTTGGCCAACCAGATATTTAAGCAATGTCATATACAGTATATATATGTGTGTGTGCGTGTGTGTGTGTGTGTGTGTATATAGTATATATAGATATATGCATTTGAAATTGTCTGCAGTACAACAACTTTCATGTGTGATCTCCCACCTCATTCATAAAACTAACGCTCAGAAAGAGGCATTTTTATTCCTCTTAAATAGAATGCCTTGGGGGCTGCAGTTTTATCAACAGCAGCCTGTTTTAACAACAGCAGCCTTTCATTCTCTCTCTCTCTCTCTCTCTCTCTCTCTCTCTCTCTCTTGCTCTCTATTGCTCTATTGCTCTCTCAGAAATGGTACATGTTTATAGATTGAAATATGTTATCAAACCTTTTGCATTTGCCCCACAAATGTGTAACACAATAAGCTACTGTGGAATCTAGGTAGTGGCATACAACTGCTGAAGTATAGACGTCAAATAGGATATACAGAATGTAGAAAAGGAGTGGTACTGAACAGAAAATAACAAAAATGCGGTGGCAAAATACAATTGTTAATGCCGATGACACTTCAAATATGCCAGCTGCAGTGCGTCTTAAAAGTGTTTTCAAATTAGGGACTTCACGTGACGCACACTAAGAATCACTCCCAGCTTGTTTGGATTTTATCTTCTGTCAAGTTCACCACTTACACTTGGCAAGGAAATCATTGTCTGGGTTAAACCAAAATGTGCTAGCCGTCATGCTAACCATCAAAGCAGATGAGGATGTCTTCACACAGTCAATTGGTAGCTCCAGTACAGGTTTCAACAAGCCTTTACTTTAAACATTTTTATATCAGAATTGAGAATTAAAACAAGGAATTCCAGTAGATGAGTAAGCCGTCTAGCGATTTTAATTTTGCTCACACATTTTTTCCTGTCACTCAGGACTCGAAATATGTATAAAACAAAAACAAATGAAGCTCAAAGCAAAGTGTGAGGTAAAGGAAATATGTTAATACATTGTTGGTGAAATAGGGAGTGGTGAATTGAGATATATTCTTCTCTCTACAAGTGATAAAAGAGAGATATTTCTCTAACCTGAGGCTAATTCTCAGACTAGTCTTGTGTCGGCTCTCACAGGGGAGTTAGAGTGCCTGGCCTCAAAACAATTAGCTGGAGAATGGGAGTCATTTAAAAGGCGAGGAGACAAGGAGATCTCACTACAGCCGGCTGGGGTATTTCCCCGCGGAGGACTCATTTTTACAACCTCCTTACAGAACCCCCCTTCCCACACACACACATTCAAACACTTTAACGCCACCAGACAATTTCCTCTCTCTTATTTCACAGAGAAGACAATTTGCTGGAAGCTGCTGGAAGAAACGGGGAAGAGAAAGAGAGGAACAGGGCGGAATAGCAGTACAGGCAGAAAAATAGATGAGAGAAAAACGTCCAAGGGAAAACAGATATATATGATTGAGTGATCGGAAGAATCAGGGAGATCAAAAGGGACAGCGACTAAGTGTGGAAACACAGGTACAATGGAGACAAGGCAGGAAGAATAGAGAAAAGGGGAAACCACAGTGGGTCAGACAATGCGCTAGACCAGAGCCATGTAAATAACAGAGTTACGCCATCTCTGTTCACTCCAATGGATCGTTTTTTTCACAGCAATGGCGGATCAAGAAGCCTCAAAATAGTTCCCGGAAGTTAGCCTAATACTAAAAGTACCCTATACATATTATATTAAATGTAAATCGGTGCATTTATTGAATACTAATTGACAAAAAATGAAGTTATATATATATTCAAACTGCCCACCAAGCACATCCGTGTACTATTTTAGCCTCTCCATGAACCATGTGACCGTTGACAAATTCCAACTCCTGTTGGCGTAACACTGTTATTTCCATGGCTCTGCGCTATAGGCTAGAGAGGAACAGAACAGATGTGGCCCTATGGGAGCCTATGGAAGCCAACCTGACCTGCTCTCTTATATGCATTGATTGGGATTTCCTGCTTCTTTGTCTTGTGTGTGCTGCCGGCCAATCAGTGAGGCTGTCTGTATAAGGGCCAATCAGGTGGGAGAGCACCGAGTCAGCATGACCTAACTGTACACCGGTGATGAAAGACACAGCCACTGTATCTATGTAGCAGTCTTTGTCTACGTGTAAACACAAAACTGTCTAAATAAAATAGTCAACTAAACATCATGGTTGTGAATTTGTTGGCACATTATTTATTAGACTATTGCCTATTAATAGATATTGTAAAATGGGAAAAGTTACTTCTATACAAGTTCTAGAGAATGATTATTTTAGTCCAGTAAACTTGGGCAAACGTAAGTTGAGAAGAACCAATTGCATTAAATAAATAGCCAGACGCTATTCTGGCTATATATTCCCAAAATATGCTATATCTTCTGTACAAACATTGTTAATTTAATTGAGTCAATATTTACACTGTAGTACTTACAGTGTACCAGGCCAAAACATTATATTAATCATACATTTATTGACTCAGCAAGTAATAATGCTATTAGCTCTGGCTGAACAGGTCAACAGAAAGATATTTTCTATATTTACAGTATTTAATATTTTAATCCTTTAAAGGGATAACGATTTTCCTCTGCCACTATTTTTATTTATTTTGTATTTTTTGTATTATTTTTACAGTGAATTGTCTTTGCAGAACACAGGGGTCTCCTCAATGCTTAAATATTGCTGTCTGAGGTAATATGAACAGTTTATAGTACTTTGGGCCAGCATATAAATATCTTCTGTAAATAACTGTCTAACAATGAAAGGAGAGTCTTCTCTTGGATTCTCAATAAACTAACCTCCAGGTCAAGTCAATTCAAGTTTAGTTAGCTCTTAATCACATTGCAGTCTCAAAGGGCTTTACAGCCTACATTTCACATGGAAACAAACAACACTCCCTTAACCTGCTCCTCCCCCCGGGCATGGAAAAGCTTCCATTAAAAACCCCATGGGGAAAAAAGTGAAGAACACATTGGAGAAATTTAAAGCATTTTGTAAGTTCAGTTAATTAAGAGTGGTCTGTCAATTGTAGCATTAACAGCCCCCACAGGACTCCCAGGTCCAGGAATGGGCAACATATCTAAATTATCATTGGCAGGTCATGCAGGTAAAGCAATTTTCTAGCATTTCTTTGCCCTAAACATACAGATTAACACATGGACAGATGATGATTTCTTTTTGGCATTGTCACACTGATCTGGGTCATGACAATAAAAAAATAAAAAAAACCCATTGTAAAGTTGCAATAATCATCTTTTAACCCTCTCAAAACCTCTCGTGAACCCTCAGGGGGCCCAGACCCCCAAGTTGACAACCACTGCCATGTGCACTGCATAGTGGAAGCAGATGCAGCTGTTGTTTGGTTTGGAGCGGGATCACTCTTGACTGGGCTGCCGATCGCAACAGTCTGCCGCCTATAGACCAGCACGCTCTCCTCTCATGACAACTCCCGGCCACTCCTCCTCCACCTCCTCTCAGCATGATGGATCTGTCCGTGGAGAAAACACAACAGACACATGGCAGCAGCTCATCTATAGCTGCCCTCAGGGACGTAGAGGGACACAGTGGTTCACAGCAATGGAAACACCATTCAGTCAGGACCACTATTAGTCAAATAAGTATGTTATTTGCATCAAGTTATTTATATTGGGATGTATGGCTCTGTTCTGGGAGCTCCCTGTCCTGCCATTATACAAGGAAAGCCCTTTCCATGCACATACATGGAAAGCCCAAGGCAGAGGGTATACAGAGCAAGCCTCAATGACAACACCTTGACATTGAGGAATCAAACATAGCATGAAAGGAGGAGGTGTGGGGGTGTAGGCTAAGGACGGTTAATAAGCACCCTGACTAGATTGGCCAATCTTATGCTTTGCCGTGATCGGCTGAGCAGGGAGCTGATTGTGATCAGCTGACAATGAGATTAAGCGTGCATGGGTTTGACTTCGTGGCCTGCCTGAACTATCGCCATACTTGATTTATTAGACATTCACACGTGTTAGGGGATGCACGTGACAGTGATTCTCAACCTCTTTTGTGACATTTGTTACATTTACGTTACATATGTTACATTTATGACGTGTAGCGGACACCTTTATCTAAGGCAACTTAACGCATTTTGTTTATGTTAGCTGAAACAGCCATACATCACTGTCGTGAGCGAGGTGTTCTGTTAGAACCACCAGCTGATGTTTTACAACGTTTCAGTTTCAAGATCACAAGATGATATCAACCGTATGTCTCAAGAATTACGTTTGGATACCATAATCACTTCAAGTTTTACAGATTAGATGTCTATCTATAGATCATATGAGAGAATAACTATTATTTTATTTTATATTAGATAACGACATATGATTTTAAATATTGAAATGGTCATGTCTCCCCAAAAAGCATAATTAGCTAATTACACAATTTGTTTGAAACAGAAAGCCACCATTATATTTTGTATCACAAAAATATAATCTACAGTAATATTTCTAATAGCTTAACAGTATGTTGGCATCCCATGCTGTTTCCAGCTTCCATTAATGTCAAAAGTTCATTACCAACCAGTCAGAAATAAGAATCCCCATAGAGCAAAGTATTAGATGTGGTTTCTGTAATAATTGCTTAGAATTTTATAAAAAAGAAGGGTTGTTCAAATACTTATCATATGCTGTTATAGTTGCATTTATTTTTGAATAGATTAAAAACTGCCAGTGTCGGTAAATGCTGTACAACCACTTGTGAATTCAATAGCTCTCATGCTGGTGTATTCAGCATTTAATTCTCAGTTGCTGTATTATTTGCATGTTAAGGTGTCTCTCTGTCACCTGGGAACAATTAACTGATAAAGCAGTGCTGTTATAGGTTTATGTAAATTCACTCTGCAAGAAGCTTGCATTGATAAATGGCATGGAATTACAGAACAGCAAATAACTTCGGGTGGTATAGATTATTTTCCCTTTTTAATTGATAAGGTTGCAGGGGAGAATATAGTGTTTTAAAGCAGTTAGCACACCATTAAGTGTTGCCTTCAAAGGAGGAAAGGAAGGGAATCAAATGTAAGCAGGGGTTCTACAACTGAAAAAACTTCAACTTCCATGTCAAATATTTTACTGGGGAACTTGTGATAATAGAAATGTACCTGGTCTCTTGCTGTAAGGGAACATAAATACACAGTAAACACTTTATGCCTGATGTAGAGCGTTGTAATGTGTATTTAACACATTCGGATCTCTAGCAGTCAGACTAATTTATGATATAATTCATGCCCTGTCAGATTCAATATATGCCCTGTATATACAGTACCGTATACCATTGTAGTCTATCCTCAATTAACTACAGTATTTTCTTATGCCAGTGGATCCAAGAGGCCTTTTTCACATTTCCGGGGTACGACTTCTCACACAAGCGCATCAATGCTTCCGGTTGGATTGTATACGTACTGAAAATGCTGCATACGAAGAGGAGGGCTCATAGTTCTATGATTGTTGCGTACCTTTAAGTACCAATTATAGCAGAAAACCAGCCATATCTAAGTTTCCATTGCTGTCCAGCAGACGAGGACCTCAAGAAGAAATTGATCAATGCTATTGGGAGGGATGAGGGGTTAACTTTTAAAGATTTGCGGTGTAGTACCTGTGTAGTACCTATGTTAGAGCAGAACTCATTACCCCACCGTGATACGTGCGTACAGACCGTAAGCAGGATGAAACCGGAAAGTGGGATGCACTTCGGAAATGATTCTTGTTCGCATGTGAAAGAGGCCTTGTGAGGGTAATAGCTCCGCCACATAAACACACGTGGCCAGTAAAGTAAATGAGTATGCCTATTAGTATTATGGTATCTGTTGAACATTCTAGTTTACCCATTTCACGATGGCTAAAATCACACAGAAATGGGATGTTCTGGATGATTCTCTGTAGCTCTCATTGGCACGACAGATAGATGCGATACAAGGGGTTGTAATAACAGGGAGAGAGCAAGAAGATATAAAGGGGAATGAGTCAGAACAGTTTGCATTGTTCCATCACTCTATTTTGCTGGTGTGTGTTTTTCCTAGAATAAAAGAAAAAACTGCAGCACCTCTGTGTGTCAGCATGTGCATAAATGCAGTGTGTGTGAATTCAGGTTTGGGTAAGCATGCATTATTATTATTATTATTATTATTATTATTGTGTGTGTGTGCGTGTGCGTGCGCGTGTTTGCACGCGTGTGCGTCTGCCTGTGTGTGTATGTGTGTGTGTTTGTTTGTCTGCGAGCTAAAAGGAAAATGCGGGGAGACAGTTGCCACCATCGTTTCATTACCTGGTAGAAAAGTATTGATCTTTCGTTTCAGCAGTTTTCTCTTTCTGCCTTTCTCCCTCCTTCTCTGCTCCCTCTGTTCTAATCCCCCCCCTCTTCCCTCCACCCCTCTCTCTGCTCCATCCCTCCACATATAAAAAAAGAATATAGCAGCGAGTAACCAAACCCTCCACCTATTGTCGTCCTTCTATCTTACCGTTTGTCCTCCTTTCCTTCCCTCCATCCCTCCCTCCCTCCCTCCTTCCCTCTCTCCTTCCCTTGCTGAATGCTCCTACAGTTGTTAACCTTGTAGCATGTTTTCTGCAGGTTGGAAGAGGCAGAGAGCGAGGAGAGGGATGGAGGGAGGGAGGGAGGGAATGCGAGACAGACACACTTGAGGATATAGAGCTCAATATCCCCACCTACAGGTCACAAGGTGAACTTTACCCTCATTGCATCTAATGAAATCAAAGTCGGATGATTCATGGCTTTTTGAAGCAGTGCTGTAACAAGGTGTAGATCAGCCGAAGATCTCCTCCCCTTAAGCCCCACTACACAATCACTGCTCCCACACACACAGAGATGTGTGTACAGTATGAACGGTTTATCGGAGACCTTTTATTCCTTGAACCTCAACTGTCATAAATCTTACTTAGCAAGGGCTTTTGAAGACCTTGTGGAGTCACACTCTATTCCCGCGGGCCAGATTCAGCACTCCACTATATGCCCATGAGTTTATCTTTTAATGTAATGTTGTCTTTTTCCCATATGCATCATGCTTAATTCATGGGTGTCCAAAATTATGACTTAAAACCCATCTCTTCAGAATGCACCTTGTTAGGTCACTGACATCCCTACCCCTTAATTAACAAAAATCATTCTATCTTCTTCTTCTATGATAATATTTATTATTGTAATATTGAATACAAATGTAAATAGACTAGTATTGTTTGCAAAGTCATAACCCCCCTGTGTAACAGTGTACTGCTGCAGTGTACAAGATAACAATCATAGTGACTCTTACGATGGCACGATGACTAAATCTTTCTAAAGATGTTGTTTAACTTCAATTAGTGTCATTAGGTTTTGGAAACGTACATGTAAAATCATAGTGTGTACAGTGACACAAAAAGAAACAAAGTCAAGGGAAATAAATAAAGGCAAATGGCATTAAATAAAGAAAATGAAAATATAAATTCAGATTTCTGAAATTGGTGTTCTGTAAGACGGGGTCATGTCTTCTGTAAACAAATGCTATAATATTCCTGTAACTTGAGGCTAGAGCAAAGACAGACTGAGCCATATATGCAAAAATGTGCATGTGTCGCACACACACACACACACACACACGCACAAGGTTGAACTCTCGCACCTTGAACATTACACTTCATTTTTCACTTGCCTCACCCCTTTGTCGTTCAAGTATGTCCAATATATCATATGACACAGAAGTTATGAGTATAACCAGGCCTATAGGAGTATAATAATCAAATATAAGGATGAGTTGAAGGCAAATTAAAGAGATCGGGCCAAGCAACATCTGAATTGGACTGCAAGCTATTTTCACCACGCTGAAATAAGTATACTTCAGTTAGCCTCCTGCCATTATATCAGCCAATTAGGAAGAATGGGGTTTATCAGAGCAGAGGAGTAATGTGAGAGAGGCAAATGAGGAGAAGGAGGGAGCAGGAGGAAAGCAAATGGAGAGACTGGAAGGGAAGAGTAAGATGGCTGAAAGAAAATTATGGTGTGAGCGAGTCGGAGAGGAGAGGAGAGACAAGAGAGAGAGCAAAAAGTTGTCAGTTGGCTTGCACTTTCTGCTGTCAGCCTGCATCTGTTGAAATGCTGAAATTGGCACTTTCCTTGGAACAACACACATGCGCACACACACACACACACACACACACACACACACAGATGAATGCATGTTCTATATTTCCACACATGCAAGTGTAACTAATGCAATTATTATCATAAGTGAGTATTTAAAATGCAAGTTATTACTTTTGTGCTAAATTAACGTGTTGATATTAATGTAATGGTATGGTCATGAACTGACGGATGTTGGGCCCATTGTGTTTAGAGTTCTGAAAATATGACTACAGATTGGACAAATGGATGATAGCGACTGGAATACAAACTATCAGAGGCAAATTACTGTAACATTATGTAGTGGTATTGTAGTGATTTGTCTAAAGACATGACAACAGTTTAAGAAACATAATATCTTCACAGAATGTCAGACAAAGGCAAAATGATGCATGAAATTAATATATCAAGACTTGAAATTGAGGCTGAGCAGAAGCTGTTAACTCTGGCATCTCCACAGAGTTTTAACACATCATTAGACTCCAAAATAATCCTTGTTACGTCTGTCAGCTTCACTTCAAACAGCTAGTCTACAGTACATACGCATCTCTCTCTCTCTCTCTCTCTCTCTCTCTCTCTCTCTCTCTCTCTCTCTCTCGCTCTCTCTCTCGCTCTCTCTCACACACACACACACACGCACACATACACATACACGCCCTTCTTTGATTTTCTGACAGATTATAAATTGTGTTCGAGTGTGTGCGTGTGTATTTGTAGAGAATAAAGAGAACAGTTCCTTGGACAAATCCGGTCTAAATAATCACCCTGTCTTGGCCGGCCAGATACCAATACACGGCTCCCTCGCATATCTCCCTCGTGGGTTCATTACTGCTGCCGCTAATTAGACACGCTGCAACAACCCGCACTATTGTGTAAATGCGGGAGGGGCGCTGTTTTCAGATTTATATTCCAAAACAACACTTATTGGTTGAAACCTGCAGGAATGCAAGCCCTTCCCGTATCTAAGTGTTTTACTCTCGCCCATCTCAGTACGGGTCTGTTTATGGGGTGTATGATCATCCATGGAGTTCTGTGACTTCCAAAATATAGGCTATCAACAGTTGTCAATAACAGGAGGAAAATATGAAACTGTAGCTTTTGTCTTTTCGTAGACTATGTTGACAATAAGAAAAATATCACATTGCATGTAATTATCTTATGGTGGTTTACTTATTGAACACCCACCACAGCCGTGTAATCATTGGACTCTAATGGGACGGTATGATTGTACTTCCTGGTGTCATTTATCAACAGGCTCCTGACACAAGCAGCAGGGCAGTAACCACAGGAGCAGCAATAATAGCACAAACAACCGAAGGTCTATTGCGGTTAATTTGGTATTCTGCAAAAAACACGCTGCAGGACGTTTCCCTGGACAACACGTTATTATTATGCATTACATAACATATATTTTTGTGCTGCGGGTTTGTGAATTCATTCATTCAATGCATGTGTACAGACTCACATTGTGCATGTATTTGCATGCATACACCAATCTGTATGTGTGTGTGTGTGTGTGTGTGTGTGTGTGCATGCGTGTGTGCCTGTGGTGTGTATGTGGGTGTAAAATAATGAGCAGAAACTGAAACATAATTGTAGCTCAATTTTCAGCCCTCCAGTTTATTCCGCCATTATTGCGCCGACTTAAGTGCAGAAAAAGAAAAGTCTTTGATTAAGAAACACAACCCAATATAAACAACAGACCTCCAGACGGAACTAGCACTTTGCCTTTTATCCAGAAAGAATTCGATTCATATTTGAAAACAAGTCAAAACCAAGATACTTTGAATGTGCAACTGATTGAGGCATTTGTTTGAAGAGAATATGGCAGTTGAGGCTGCCACAGAAACTAATTGTATAGCTGAGACATACTTGAGACAGGATAAAATGCTCCATAACCTTTAGACAAAGAATGAACACCTTTGACTTGTAAACCCTTTAAACTCCAACATCTTATATTTATACTAACACTGTCAGCTCAGTTTATTTCCATTAGGTCTCTTTCATTACAATTTTTTTTTTTTTTTTGCTTCTTATTTTTTCTTATGATCGACTGCAAAACTGATTAGCATAATAATGGGCTTTGTTACACACTCTGGCAATAGGTTTGTGAAAGCGAGAGAGAGAGAAAGAGAGAGAGAGAGAGAGAGAGAGAGAGAGAGAGAGAGAGAGAGAGAGAGAGAGATGAGCATAGGGTGTAGGAAGGAGGGCGAGACAACGACATAGGATGGAGATGAAGGAGGTGACCCAGGAAGGCCCTGGTTTGAAGGAACAGACACAAAGCAGGGGGGGGAGTAGATCAGAGGTGTGCTGAAGTGGGTTTGAAGATACCCAGCAGCTCCTTCAAACAGACGAGAGCTGCAGGATGGAGAGATGATGTTTACTGTACTGTGTTTCTCTGAATATATTGACAGACTAATTATTCATAATATGATTATAATACTAAAGCTGTATACATTACGTATTTATTTAAAATTGCTATTCGTACTGTAATTGGTTTTCCCAAGTCCAAAGTAAACAGGTATAGGTCCCATACACAGGGCAGCACTCCCAACACTGCACTTTCTGTTGAGGTCCCCAGGTGTTTGAGGTCCCCAGGTGTTTGAGGTCACCAGGTGTTTGAGGTCACCAGGTGGTTGAGGTCCCCAGGTGTTTGAGGTCACCAGGTGGTTGAGGTCACCAGGTG